>JAUZNK010073749.1:0-13791 GCA_035046665.1 Euphysa ruthae | reverse complement strand
GGGCAGCATAATTTTATCATGAGTAGACAGAATCAAAGAATTATACTCTGAGTAATATCATATTTGCCACAATGGCTATGAAATAATGCTTTTAAAACAAATCGGATTTAAAAATTGCACTTACAAGATTTTGTTTGTGGACTTCAAGTCCAAGTATTCTATTTAGAAACTTTCCTATGTCCTTAGTGTATTTCTCAAGGACTGTTCCACCAACAACTCCAACTTCCACTACATCCATATCATGCAAGCAGGTCTACAAATAAAAAAAAAAAAAAAAAAAATTTCTTTAATTCTTGATTTAAATTTTTTCTTGTTTTTTTCATTCTTGAAACTTAAATAAATCATTCAAAGATTAAAGATTTAAAGGTAAATTTCTATGGTTGAAGTATTGACAAAGAAAAAAAAGTATTTGATGAGAACTACATGAAATTATTTCAGGTTTATAAATTCTTTCAATATATTTTTTACGTTATTTCTTCAAAAAACTTCTAACAATGATTGTAAATTAAAGCGAGTTGTCATCTCACATATTTAAAAAATAAGGGTCAACTACAGAAAGGTACAACTAAATACCAGATTTGACAAAACTAAAATTACCCTCAATGTATTGTTAAAGCCTTCTAATGAGAATCGTTGCTCCGCATTTTCTAAAACCTTCTGAAACTCAACACCAGGGCACAATCTGTTCTAAAGGTATAAAAATTTGAATCATTACTTTCCGATTTTTAAGTAAAATATTGTGTGATCGAATTCAAACATGTTGTGAGAGTTGAAAATGCTTCGACTTCGCATATTTTATATCATTAAGCAAAGTTTATTACAATAACAAAGACACTAAAAGTATAGTAACAGTAAAAGTAAACAGAAAAAGTAACAGAAAATTACTTTCTGCAACCAACCAACATGTTTATAGAAACATTGACAAATAAAAATATTTTATTAAATTTCTTTAGAAATCTAATGAATTTTTATTCACTTTTGCATTTTTTACTCTAATCTCAGCACATGAAAACTAAATTTCTATAAATGATTTCAAAATAAAACCCTGACACAAGGATAACTCCTAGCTTTGAATACGGTAAATTTTTTCTTCACATACCCATGATATCAATAAATAAAACTGACAAAGTTTTTAACACCAAAATACTTTAAATCCCTGAAGCTGGAGAATTTTTTACTTATAATTGACTCAAAATATCTTATCCAATAGTTTCAGGGATAAAGCTATACTTGACATTCCATATCAAAAGAATATGGCATAAATCCTATTCTATTCAAAACATAATCCTTGGAATAGCCTTCCAAACAAATCTAAAAGTTCTACTTTAATAGCTATTTCAAAACTAAACACAGTCATTAAATACATTAAATACATTTTTAGCCACACAGCCAGAAATAATATATAAACTTTTATCTTTTTTTAGGATATATAAAAAAAATAAGGTTGTCCCACATTGGAATTATTTTATACCATGAACGGCATATTTAGTAAAGAAAATTAAGAAAAGAACATTGATTGCTTAGTTAGATAAAAAATGGTAATTTCTGATATTGATGAAAGTAACTTTCTCATGCGTTTTGTAAAAATAGGTGATTTTATTTTTTAATTACATCAACGGTTTTTTTTGTTGAGGTGTCAGGATTAACTAAGTTTTTCAACCGGAATTATTGATTTTAAGATCACATTATTCCAAGTAGTTTAGTAATTATAGTTTGCTGAAGCGATTTCAGTTAAAAAGCCGTTTTTAAAAATGGAATTTAGTAAAATTTGGCCATTTTATACTAAAATGCCTTTTTTAAGATATTCAAAAGAGGTAATTGATTAGTTAGAGTTGTATACTTACCCTACTGATTCCTTCGTACATAAGTTTGAGAGATTGTCGTCCATAAGGAGTGTCAAAGTTAAATTGATCCAGGTCAGCACCAGTAGCAGCACGTCTATCTCCTTTTGTAATTGCACCTAAAATTTCGATTTTATTTAAGCGTTATAATTTAAGAAAATGCATTGTATTATATATTATTATATATCATTATATTGTATATATCAAATAAATGCTCAGGCCAAATTTAATATTCTAGAAAATCTATCAAGGAAGCATTAATTAAATCCAACAAACAAAAGAAATTACCAATTACCTCATCAAATTCAAAAATTTGACCAACTTAAACTTTTTATTTATAAATCAGAAAATTTCTGTAAATAATTTAAGGAACATTTATTCCAAAGGGGGGTTCAAACAACGGCTTTCGCTGCTCCGTATAAGACAATACTTATTTGTAAACATTATTTTGCTTGATAATTTTTTCATTAAAAAAACATTTGATAATATTTGTTCAAAAAAAAACGGGGTGATTCTAAAATGAATTTAGACATAAAATACTATTACACCGCATTATTTTGTGAACACTATTTCTCTTCACACTATTAAATCATAATGATTGGAAGATTGCTTTGCCTTCCCTTCCCTTTGTCTCCAAGAGAATAAATTATGAATTGAACTGCTCTTAATAAGATTCATGTATGAAGAAAAAACTGATCAGAACAAACCTAATGATTGGAGTCGCCTAGCAACAGCAACACCAAATCTGCGTTCTCCACCAAGATTCGATGTAAGTAGTTTATAAATTGGACCACTGTAATAAAAATTCAAATAAGATATAATTAAAACAAAAATCGCAACTAAAGTAGCTAAAATATACTTGAATAAATACACATTTTCAGAAGGTAAAAAACATATTCTATAAGTTCTTAAATTCTTAAACCAGTATTTAACCTCATTTTGCACTATATTTTTGGTTCCTTTTTCCATTTCAAAAATACTTCCTGCTGATGATTTGTTTACTGTCATTCATAAAACACTGGCGCCAGATTGGTCATATTGCTCTGTCATAAATTTCTTTGACTTTGGTGGTTCCTATCTAAAAGCATCTAGTTGGCTTGCAAACCAGAAAATTTGGGGAGGTTTATATTCATTATATTTTGGAAAAATTAAGAATTTTCATGAAAATGATCTTATTCTGTTATGTAATATCATCACATTAAACTGAATACTTACGACATTTGATTTGAACGATGTGATCGTCCTAATTGTTGTACAGCTTTGTCGGCACTCCATGGAAGCTCTGCAGTAATGTGAACACGGCGAAGTTTATTTTTGGCTCTTAAATCAGCGTGCAATGAAATTCCAGTACTTGCTGCATCAGATATAATAGCTATTAATTTGTCACCATTCATGAAAGCATTTCGCTAAAAATAAAAACAAATTTATAATTACCTGATCTTACCAAATAAATTACCTAAGCGTGAATACAAATTAATCCATTTGATTCATGGGCAACTCATACCACAAATCTCTGATTTATTAAAATAAGGATACATACATTGTATTTTTCTGTTAAAGAAGAACAGAAAAATTTGTAGATAAAAAAATTCAAAGAAACTAATAATTAGGATCATTAACAAAAAAAATAACAAGATATATAAATGGATAAAAATTCTCTTTATGTTTTTAAAACAAATCCATATAAAATATTATAGCATTTATTAACTCAGAGAATTTGCTTCTAACAAATGCTTGAAGTACCAATATTTCAAAATTAAAGATAGTAGCTATTACTAAGCAACAAGCTGAAATACTCCAAACAAAAATAGTCTAGACTTGATGTTATTAAAATGTTTCTATTGTTGGCACAATAGAAATAACATCATCAACATACAATCAACATCAATCAGATAACCTCTTACGAGAAATTTAAAAATATAGCTTTCAGATCATATTTGAAAAAAAAATTTACGAGTCAAGGTGCTAAGTCTTCATTCAATTTTTGACATGACCAGCCAGCAAAAGTCATCAAAAATAATATTTTCTGACATTTTACCGTTTAGAAATAGGATTATAGTCACTGAGCAACAACATATATTATCTTTTATATATTATCTTTTATATTATATTATCTAAAGCTCTGGTCAGGAAATTTATTTTTATGAATTAAATTGTTCACTTAGTGGAATTAAACTAGTCCCTTCTACAGGGAAAGTTGACTTTTAAAATTCTGTCGAAATCATGTTTGGATTAAAAATATCTCACTTACCCAAATGATCAGAAGTGATATTTAAGAATAGTGAAATCTTTAGAAAAAGTCAACTGAAAAAATTTTTTTTTTGAGCATGCAAGGTGAAAAAGATGGTTAAACTTTTAAGCATTATGTAAATAAATACAGCCTGAAGTACTTATAAACATGGGGTAATTCAAAGATCTTATCAACTAGCCAGAAGAATAAAAAATTTGTCAAAAAAAAAGCAAATTTCATAACATTAAATGCAATAAACCTTTTTTCAAAAACAGCCCTTATAACAAAGAATACAAAAAAAAAAAAAAAAAAAAAAAAAAAAAAAAAAAAAAAAAAAAATGAATATTTATTTGAACATGTATCAGGTTTTTTATTACAAATTTGGATGACTAAAGCAAAGGTCAACGCTTGAATTGCAAGAGAAGTATGTAATGCTGAAGAAAAATCAATAAAATCAAATTTATTTGTTTACCTCTTGAACTGAAACAGTTTCAACAGATTTCGAAAGGTTAGAACGGTGAATATAGCGTGGTTTTTCTTGTTTATTATATCGACCAACAAATCCAGATCTACCAGTCATTTCAGAGACATAATTTGGACCTCCTAGCTCATCAATTATTTTATCCAGTGGACTGTAAAGAAATATTCATGAAAATAATTCCACCTAATTTTACGTCTTTAAGTACAACCTTAATGAAATATACCTTAGAAAATTTACTAAGTTTAAAGTCAATAAAAAACAAAAATTCTTAAATTACAAACCCCTGGACATAAATAAAAATATTTTGCAATCAAAGAGAAAACATAAAAGGAAATAACAAGTGAAAAAAACATGCCATGAGTTAAATATTTCTTGCCAGCATAAAAGTCTAACTCATGACTTGTTTTTAAATTATTATCTATCAAAATGACTCAGTTGACAAATCAAAATATTTTACAAGTCATACCTAGAAATCTAAAATATGAAAAGAGGAAGCAATTTTCTGATCTACAAAATGTAAATAAAATTGTCTCATTCATATTCTCTCATTATAGCATTAATGAAAATATTTAAATCTGATGGTTAATTTTTAAGGTATAATATATAAATATGACTTATTTAAGAAAAATCAAAAGTCCTTAATTTGAAATAAATTTGAATTACTATAGACATGGAACCCGGAATAATAATTTTTGGCTGTATATGATCCTTTAAAAAGTAACAAAGAGCTTTCAAAAAAATTCTTAACATTGTTTCTAGACAAAAAAAAAAAAAAAAAATCATTTTTGTACATTCAGACTCTGAAATTGTTTACATCCTAGTCATATATACAGATACCTGTCAGGTAGATTGATGTTTTCAGCTTGTGACAACAGCATAGATTTAGCTTTGACACACCATTCATCTATTTTTTTACCCTTCTCGTTCTAAATAACAATTACATTTTTTGCGAAAGAGAAAAGTTTGGTGCAAGGATGGCATAAAAATATCTAAGCACATTCCAAACAAGCTCATTTTAATTTAATAGTGTTCAAAATAAGTATTTCAAAGGAGCAAATTGATGACAAAAAATTTTTTTTTTAAAAGGAATAAAAACAATTCAATTATAATTCAATTATAAAGAAGATTAATTAACTACCGTTAAGCAAGTTATGTGATAAAGTTTGATACCGAATTTTCCAATAAAATAGAAAGCACAATTCTGAATATAAGAAAAACATGAGCTAGAGGATCCATTATGTCCCTTAATTTTCATGTGAATTATTGTTAACAGTACTTTTACAAAGCTTAGCTTGCTGACTAAAAAATTTGGGTACTTACAATGAAGTCAATTGAAATACTACAAAAATAGGGAAATATATAATTTAATATATTTTCAACAAATTATTTATAAAAAGTTTGCCTTTTTCGAAATTTTTACACAACTTAATGCCTTTACAGTTATTACAAATTCTATAAATGGACAAATTTCTATCTGGCCTGCGTGTTAAATAATTCACTAAGAATAATTCACCAAAAATATCTGAAAAAAAAAAAAAAGTATAAAAAATTAACCTTACCAGTCCTGGGCCTTTTTCGGTAGGAAAATATTTCAAGATAAACCTTTTGAGTATTTCTTCTGTTAGTGATATAAAGCCATCAATATTGCCGTCATTTTGGTGAAGCTCCAATGATAGGCTAGCCTATACAGACAAAAACGTGATTATGTTAACGATCTAAAAGTGAAAATGAAAGCAAGAAATAAGGATGGCCATTATTTGTTATAAATCTTCTTTCAACAGCTTTTTCTATTTGTTTCTAAAGTATAGCATCAAAAGCTTCATAAAAAATCTTCACATTCCTCAAAAGGAGTGAATCTTAGTAAAACTTTAAAAAACAGGATGCAGATTTTCTCCAATTATTTTCTTACAAGGTTTTTAGTTTATTTGCAATTTTGTTATAAGAAACTGATAATAAATGGAAAGTATTGACAGAAATTCATTAATGAGAAATATTTTTTAAATAAATAACTTATTAATAGCTTTATAAAATTTTAAAGGAGTGTGTAAAAGGAATAATATATTTTTTTAATAAAAAAGAAATAACAGCGTTTTGGTGAACAATATGGACCTTCATACTTTATAAAATCATCAAAAAAATACTTTTTATCATAAAAAATTTTTTTTTGCAATAATCAAAACACTATTAATTTTAAGAAAATCAAAAAATACATAAATTTTAGACTAAGTAAAACATGCTTAGGGGTCTGAGTCTAATAAGATTTTAAAAAATGCTAAAGTTGTCAGAAATATCATTTTAAAAAACGTAGCGAAATTTTTTTTTGAAAAATCAGAAAATAAGTTATTAATGGTCAATAATCTAATTTCCAGACCAAATTTGAATATGTAGCTGAAAAAATATTGGAATGATATGCTAAAACAATAAGAAATAACGTATTCTAAAATCTTACAAAATATAAATACAAAAACAGAGTCAAAAAAGATTTATTTTAGAAAAAGTTGAGAAAAATGCCAATTTTGGATCTAAGAAATATTTTAAGAAGTATTACATGAATCAAAAGTGAGCCTTTTCCGTTAACTTAAGAATAATATTGAATTTTGAATTCAAAAATCTTGTTTTAAAGCCTAAATTTACCACATTTTTGCATAATTGATCACAGTATTAAAAACACTTTACCGAATTTATTCACCCAGCAATAAATCCTTATTTTGCCTTCAAAATTTTGATGTCATGAGAACTATATTTTAGAATTTTTTACTGTACATACCTCACCTGTCGTCTGCAAACCAATGACAACTGAGTACCCATCATGCAATGCTTGTTTAGCCTGCTTAACTATTTCTGGTACCTTCATGCTCATGCTAAAAATTTATATTCATGAATATCAACAATCATGAATCTTTAAATCATGAATCTTTAAAAAAAGCATAGTAAGTTTATACAAAAAAAAAAAAAAAAAAAAAAAAAAAAAAAAAAAAAAAAAAAAGATTTTATGGTATTTTGCATATAAAGCGAAATAAAAACATTGTTTTTAATTAAAATTATATTTCAATCTAAAATGAATTTAAATTTAACTTACAGGTTATGAAACTCTCACCTATGTAAAGATACCGAATTAGATATTAAAACAATTTGCTGTTTACATTCGAATGGAATGTTAATGAATCTTTTGCTACACGTTTAAATAAAACAACAAAGATACCATATGCTACTGTCTCGATTGAATTATTCTCTACTGTTCAAATATTATTAATAAAGAAATGGGAAGGCGAGACAAAACTTGAACAAATCAAAAATCAACATCCAACAAATATAAAATATCAATATAATACCAACAATAATTTTCAAAGGTTTCTTTATTACAATTTACTTTTTAGTAGGAGCTTATTTGAGAACGGGGATTATCTGGATAAAATCATTTCCTGTCAAATTTTGGCTTCATTAATTAAACAATAATCAGTTAATTTATTTCTCTTATTATTTAAAATTTTTATATCCGTAAATAATACATCGCATCATTTTTTACCCAGAGCCCCTAAAAACTTAATTTTAGTAAGCCTCCCATTTTTACCTACTCTTCCTTTGAAAGCAATTCTTGTTGCCCCTTTTTTATACTTAATTGACAAAATTAAACTTTTGTGGCAATTGATTTAAGACTGTACCCAAAACATAGTTCATTTGAGGGTCGGGTTGTTCTAACAAAATTATTTTAAAGAAAGGTTAGAGGATTATTCAGGAGTGTGGCTAGCAAATTAAATATTCAGCTATGGTATTTCAAAAAATAAATACATTTTTTTAACTTAAACTATTGGATAACCATAACAAAAATGAATGAAATTTTTTCACCCAAACCCTCCCCTTAACAACCAAATATTACTGTCAGCTTCCTATTTCAAAATCTTAGTCTCTTTTTTACGTAATTAGTAAGATTTCAACAAATTTAAGTCTTTTTGTTTTGACCTAAAAAATCTGGTACCAAAAATTTAACAGCGCTATGTCTAAAAACAACAATATTGGTTAAACTCTATTGGAAGAAAAAGACAAAAAAACCGTAAGGTTTAATAGCCAATATCTGTCATCAAGGTAGAAATGAGACTTAAGCGATAAACTCAAAACTTGAGAAATTTTTTCTATTTTTTGTTTACCTATTATAGAAAAATTTTGACTTTCAAATGCCAACATTTATAAGAAGTAAAGTGATCTTACAGTAAAGTTTATATTTACAACAAGTCAGGGTATATTTAATATATTTTAATATACTTATACGATTGGGGAGAGCTATCTAACTATTACTTCAACTCAATTAAACAACTTTCTAAATTTATTAAATCCTTTTCGTTGACATAATAATACTTTACAAGAACTGCATACCATAATTGTTTGAAAAATCGCTGATGACATCCCCAAAAACTTGTCCAACTTCGTGAGTTATTGTTGCCAACTCTACTGAAAGCGATGCCTAAGCATCTTTTTAATTCTCTCCTAAACAAAAATCATCATAAAAATAAGTTATAACCTGATGCAGAAACAAACATTACAAAATTAGCAAAAAAGGGTTGCCATCCGACCCATGCTAGCATGGAAAAACAAAGTTTATCTGAGAATGATGATAATGCCCAGAAAACCATCTCTTAAAAAAATTTTCACTACGTAGCTTCAAGGTTTTTGAAGAAAAAAATAATAATAATGATAAATCATAACTTTTAAACCATAAATCAAACTCAAATGCAGAGGTGGTAGGTATCAACTTAATTTATAAAAAAAGTAGAAACACTGAGAAGTAGCATGAATAAAATATAACAGCCCGAAAACAGTGTGAATTCTTAGCGAACATCAGTGCAATCAGTGCATAGGTTCAGAAACATCATTGAAAAATAAGATTTAATTTTGAGGGAGTTTCTCTTTAAAGGTTCCACTATTTATAAAATTTTATTTAAGACATTTAAAAAACAACTTCTTTATAATGTTTTTGAGTACGTAGATATATCATACATAGGTATGAGCTAAACAGCATTTAAACTAAAGTGCGCAAATCACAAACAGATGTTTAACATCTATAAACACAAAAATAGAATGGACCTTTCAAAGGAATTTTAAAGCATAAAGGGATTGAATAGCCTTCCAGCTATAACATGGAAATTTATAAAATTTATAAAAAGTTTTTTATGAATCTTTGTAATTATCTCTTTGCATACCATTCCTGGAAAATTATGAGATTTTGATGTAATAAAATTATCCCAGTCCTGGTATATTTTGGGACTTGTGCGCTTTCACTCTGAAGGCAATTTTCGACCAGTAATGACTTCTTATAGACTAGAGATCGATTTTATGCATTTCCCATAGATTAAGAAAAAAATAAAAATTTCCTTCTTTTATTTATTTTCATTTGTTTGACTTGTTACATGTTTATGTTTATGGGTTTTGGCATTTTATTAAATATATATGTCTAAAACTATAGTAAAGCTCAATAAAACACATTTATTCATCATATATCTTCCCAAAAATCTTTTTGCATGATTTTTTTTTTTATCGATGGCATATAGTGTGTGAATATGGGTGGGATGATGACAATTCTTTTTTTTTTTCTGAGGAGACAAAGGTATAAGCTAAAAAAGAAGTATTTATAAACCAAGTTGGTTGCTCTAAAATTCCCATCCAAAAGACAATTTTTGTTGAAAGTTTTTTATAACTCTACTTATGTTTTTAGTGCAACTGCAACTTAGCTTCATTACATTGTAATTAGAAAATCATATGTATTCTATTTGACCAATGAAAGTTTTTTGACCAGCTTTTAGTCAAAACGTTGTTATTAAATTGAGACCGTATGACGATGTTTCGTTGTCTTGTTCTTTTTGGTTTAGCATTATTGGAATTAGATTTTAGCTCAAGAATTTTGTATCCGCTTTCTTTTAGAGCCTCATCGTAATCAAATTTTGATTCATTAAACATTTACTCACTAGATAAGTATTGGTTGATGATATAGGTATTCGGTTTCAAGATTTCAAAAAGTTAACTAGGATCAGTGCAAATATATAACAAACTATTTTTTTGTTTTCTTTTTGTTTTACACTGTTGGTAAGAATTTTATGTTAAATTAAACGTGACATTTCGAAAACTTGCTATTTTAAAATTCACTTCAATGTCTATTAACTTTTAACTTATCAAGATTTTTTATTAATTTTATTATTATACAACACTTCAATGTTTTTTAATTTTGTCTGTTTCGTTTCCCTTTTTATTGCAAAAAAACAATTACACTATTATCAAGATATGATGTCCATATGGTTTTTTTATTATAATTTTTGTCAAGGAGTCTAAAATGTAGATAGAGTCATGCCAATTTATAAATTCCTGCCTGATCAAAAACATATATTTATAAATGAATTAGATCTATTTATTTATTTTTTTCAAAATTCAGGATACAAAAACAAAAGCATTTACCATATTTCTACAGATTTATTGTAGACAATAATTTGATCATCAGTGAGAATTATTTCCACGGTTTGAAACTAAAATAAGAAACAGAATCTTTATTTCTTAAGAACATATAAAAAATCAGTCATGAATTCACACTTTTGCAAATATTTAAGCAATTAAAGCTCTGATAGATTTTACACCTAAAAGGGATGGAAATTTTGAGCTTCCACAGTCTGGAATCTTTTACAAAGCTGGAAACTTTAAAAACCCTTGTAATGAAAAATATAGATGTAATATGCTACCACTTATATTTTCACAGAGATCATCAAAGTGATAAATTAAGTTATGATACAAACTTAATAGTCCAATAACTAGAGCTTAATATCACTAAAAAAGCAATGGTTCAACACTCCACGAAATAAATTGACTCATGGGCTACACATGCTAGCTACACATGCTATAAAGGCCTTACAGTAAGTTATAATTTTCTTTAAAGTGTTTGCTATAACACTATCAAATGACTAAACCCATTTGATACAATTAACACTAAAAATCTTAAAATAAATACAGATTTTTTTTATCTGGAAAACCAAATAATTATATATAACCCTTTATTATGATGAAGATCATCATCACTTGAAAATTTCATATTTGACGTAAATTTTCTGCAAAAGTTTTAGAAAAAAGAAACATACGGCAACACTAGTCTAATTCTCAACCTGTAATATAATCATTGGCTCAGTTTTGCCAACATAAATCTCAATGCAGGTTTGCTGAGGACATTCCACTAAAAATCAAATTCTTGCGATGATCTATATGATTGAGAAACTGACTAACGAGATAATTTAACGATCCTAGCTGAACTGCATCTGATAAACCAAAATGTGACCAAATCAAGCTGAGCATCAAAACCAGATATAAATTTTTTTCCAAATAAAAAATCATGTCCTTTGTTAACAAAAATTAAAGTGTTACTGACAAAAGGATGAATGATCTAATGAAAATTTATTTCAATAAAACTTTTTTTTGCCATTTTTTAAAACAAGCACCATTGACTAATAAAAGGCTCTAAACCTTATAAACATATACTCAACATAATAAAACATAATTAAAATAATTAACATAATTAAAATAATAAAACATAATTAGAAAAATGGCCAATGTTGATTAACCAGCAATAATTTTTCTCCAGCATATTCAAGTAATTTTTTCCTTAAGCAACATCGAAAGTTATCACTCAATTTTAGATTCTAAATATCTAAAACGATCTTTTTGATATTTTTGGAACACGGGCTTTAAAAAACTTACACAACGGCTGAATTGGCAAATTTATCAGAAAAAAATTGCAGCAAGTTTGGAACAAAATTACTTCCGAAAAATAACAAACATTTTTATGAATTTTAGGGTGACCATATGGGCCATATGCCTTAAACTTCATAAAATAATATAAAAAATATAAAACAAGAAACGAAGAAAAATTTACCGAGAAATATTGTTTTTAGGCTTAAACTTAAATTGGATCAATACAAAGCAGAAAATAAACATACTTCTGTTTCTTGGTACGATAAACCTCGGGAAAGGTACATCCCTGCTGCTTTCATTTCCATTGATAACATCTCCAAAGCTCCTAAAAATTTCAATGAAAACACCAATACTCAATGGTAATACTATTCCAAGGTCTGGATCGAGAGGTTCAAATAAAATTCAAATTTAAGTAACTATACAAGAACTCAAGCAAAATTTTTTATTTTGGTTCTGTAACAATAATTTCTTCACACCAAGCATATAAGTAAAGAGATGAATCATTGGATAGATACCCTTTCAATTCTGAGGTTTACATATAATCCAAGACTTTGATGAATATAGCAGATCAGTGAAGATATATGACTTATGAATGATTATGTATGTAACATTTAGAGTATAGACGTATTTGGGGTCTGTCAAAGGAAAAAACTTTAAAAAACATAAGTACATAGATTAAATGCCATTCGAAAATGTCATTTTTTAAAGCATTAAAAATAATAGTGAAAAAAATGGGAGTTAAAATAACACCCTGGATTATAGTATTTAAATATAGACCTCTTATAGAAAGAAAAGTATAAACACAACCTAACTCAACTTTTTCATTTTTATGTTAAAAAAATTACCTATGCAACGCACTTAGTTAATGAAGCACAAAAAATTTCTTACCCAACCTCGCCATTGCCACAGAACTACAAAAAACTTTCTAACCTAGCTTATAACATATTTTTATAGAACACCTGCTTACCTAATCCTCTCATTGCCAGTGAGGTGTGAAAACTTTCAAAGTCAGGAAAGGTTGTGCCAGATCCCCATAAACCGAGTCTTTCCATAAATGCCTAAACGATTAAAAACAATCAACAAACAATGCCCTTCTTATATTAAAAATACACACACACTTTAGAAATAAAGTTTCTACCATAAAAGATTTTTTTTGACATACAAGAAAATCAATAATCATTTGCATCTTCTTTATCAAATTAACTGGAATTAAAATTTTAAGCACTTTTTGGGTATGTTCCAGATATAAGACCATACACATAATACATACAGTACAATGCAACATAAAACACACACGCAAGCATGCACACAGAAATCCATACATATATACATAGATATATGAATGCATGGATGCATATGCATACACAGATACATACATAGATACATACATACACACACACATACAACACACACACACACACACACACACAGACAGACAGACAGACACACACACACACACACACACACACACACACACACACACAAATACACGCACTCACAAAACTTTTTTATTGTACACA
>JAUZNK010073727.1:0-13793 GCA_035046665.1 Euphysa ruthae | reverse complement strand
TCATTGAAACATAAGGCTGTCAGCAATGTGACTAAAAATAGTATCGGTGTGATACAAAAAATTTGATCACATTCATCATTGCTCCACTATACAAATAATTCTTCAAACTACACAAGCAACTACTCAAGATATTTCATCAACCCAAGTAAATCTAGTTTAACTTTTGCTATGGCATAGAGTAACTTTCCTACTCAGTTTATGTCTTTAACTGATTACAGAAAGATACAACTTTCTACTTCAATCCAAATGCGTTTTGCTTTAATACCTGCTATTTCTAAAGTCAAATGTTCTTCTGGTCCAAACTATTGCAAACGGCTACTTCCGTCAAGTTGACTACTCTTCCATATCCTAAGACCATCCCTAAGACCAGTACTTTTTTTCTTCGGTTGTTTCTAAGAAAGATAGTCATTAGTCCATTTCAATAATAATAACAATAAAAATTACAACTTCCTTAATCAAGTAGATATTTTTGATTTTCAGAAAGGCATGAAAGAAAAAGTGAAGAAGAAATTTTTTATCTTTTAAGTAAAGTTATCACCCCTGTAAGCTCAGGTAAATTACGTAAATATATACCTAAACGGGCAAAATATTATCCTCCGTTACGTTTTTCTCCACTGAAGCAGGCAGTCTTTTGTATTGCTTGCGTTTTATTCGGAGAAGAGTTTTTGCCCATAAATCCCAAGGTGCAATCATCGATACAACGATCATATACACTACATTTTAGTCATTGGAATGCTGCTGCATAATTTAAGCGTCATATTAGCGTATCATTTACAATATATAATAATAAATTAAACTATGGGTTGGGGTCTATCCATCAACTAATTATGCTACAAGAGAAGAGGTAGATGTGCATCAGGTCTCAACTTACGTTATTTAGGGTCTGATAATCAGACTCTGACCTTTACAAAATATAAATATGGTACCATATAAATATGGTACTTTCAGAACTTTTCTACAGACAAAGCAACCTTTTTGACTTGTACCAGACACTGCCCTGTTCAGCTATAACGTAGAGTCTCAATTTTGCGGAATTAGCCATTTACAGCTGACTTTTATTTGTTATGTATGGTATGAACTGGTGGTTTGTTTCAGTCTCTTGAACCTAGATTTGCATAAGATACTTCTTCTTAGGAATTGACCGGATTAGGTTTGTAGTAAATATTGGTATTTTCATTAATTATACAAAAAATAAATGATGCAATTTTTGTAGGGTTTTAAGTAATGCAGTAACTTTCTGTTTCGTTTGTTTTGTTTGTTTCAATTATAGTTCCATACTCTTGAACTCTTTGGGATTCAACAGGAGGAATGTTGTGTGGGATGTTTTCCAAAGAAAAATGCATTCCTCAGTGGCAAGAAAATAAAAAATTGAAGATGAGATTTTGCAATCAAAGTAATGAGGTCAAATCTGAGCAGATTTGCTTTATACATTAAGCCTTGAACATCATAATCGCAAATACTTATGTTTTATAAAATAATTCAAGTATATTTCTATTGATTTTTATTTTTGTGGTATTTAAGCTCACATTGCTCATATTGCTCACATTGAAGTGTTTAGTAGGAAGAAACATGTATATTTAATATGTTGTTTGATATTGGTAAAAATACAGTACTGAAAAAAAAAGAAGCTGAATTTTTTTGTTTATTACATTCAATGGAATGACTAAGTTCACAATTTCGTCTCTATATTTTAATTCAATTTTCTGGGAATGGCATTTTCCAGCGTTTAAGTAATATGAAAGACAAAAAATTTCTCGGGTTGGGTGGGGGAGGGAAAAGGGTATGGTGGAGAAGGCAGGGAGGGGAGGGAAAAGTGGAAGGATGGAGGGAGGGAGCATTAATTTTATAGAGTATTTGACTAAATATTTTTTATTTCTAAATACGCCCCTGTTTAAATCAATACAAAAAATTGGTTTATGTTTTATAATATATTTATATTGTGTAAGATAATAATATGCTTGTTATCTTGAAAATGTAAGTAAAGGTAATCCTAACACACCGAATTTCATACGTGATTGATTGGCACTTGTTCATTTTTAGATGTATTTTATTACATATTAAACCGCATTTTGGTCTCGAAAAACATAATGCTCAACAAATTTTGTTGTGTGATTTCATGAATTATCTGAAAAAAAATAGTTTTTAGATATATTTTCTTGTAATTTTAAAAACAATTTTTTCGAATTTCTGAAACAGTTTCCAGGTGTTTGAAACTTTTTAATGCTAGACTGAAGATGGTTAAACTTTAAAAGATGTTAAATGACTTTTTTATTTATTTCTATTTTAGGATTTATGTTTACGACAGCATTCATTTCAATGTGGATTACTAACACAGCTACTGCCGCTATGATGGTGCCTATAATGGAAGCTGTTCTTAAGCAGCTTGATGTACAATATTCTTCCGACGATGATGATCACCTTGATGAAGAACAGTTAGTAAAAAATCAATTTCATGAAATTGATGAAAGTGAGTAAATATGAAAGTCTTCGATATTCCTAAACGGAAGGAAAGGGGTGAGAAAGCAAGTTCTCAAATTCTTTCCATTTGGAAGCGTTATTTTCTAAAAACAGATCTTAAATTTCTGGAAAAATTTAAGAATTAAAATTTTAAAAACTTTGATGATATGCTTGTTTCTGCTTTATTTCTGAAAACTCTGATTGAGAAAAATTTAATTTATTTTTTATACTTTTCTAAAGGCTTGTTAAATATTATATTGACATATAATATTGTATATTATATAATAGAAAAATTTAAAAATTTGGCCATATTTTTTTCGCATCTTTTTATAACTTCCTGTGCAGATTTTTACCTGTATAAAAACGACGAAAATGAAGTTACAATCTACTGAGTTTAAAAAAACATAATTTTTATCATGTATACTGTGTTTTTCCAATAATAGAGACAAAGAATTTAACCACTGGTTCTTACATATGCGTATTATTTGATAACTGCAAATTATTCAGTTAAATCTAGGGGTGTATGTTACTTCAGTAGGAAGATGTACCTCCTTAACAAACAAATTTGAAAATATCTCAAAAGATGTTGTCAAAAATGGTGAACCTTCATTCGGATATTTTAACTTAAATTTTTTCTACTCAAGTTTATCTGGAAACAGAGAAAATGTCTTATAAATTCTTGGCAAAATTGAGATTAATAGCTGTTTTTATTTTTATTTTCTTGTAGATATTCCACTGTTATATTCCAGAAACATGAATGGCGAGATAGGTATTTATTTCTTTTTTCTTTGCTGCAGTTCGTTATGTGACGAGGTAGCTAAACTGTTAGGAATCCTATATTTGCCCCTTTCCATTTTTGATTTCTAAGGTATATACAAAAATCAATACATTATATTTATTCTACTAAAAGTTGCTTAAGGAAATGTATAATCCCAAGTATTTGGGAAAATATATAAAAGTCATAAGATGATTTGTCTCCATGAAATTTACAGTAAACATATAAAAAAAGATGTATTCTAATTTCACACAATTAAATTTTTCTTAAGAATTAATTTTGAGTTCAAACAGCTTTGAATATATTAATATATTATATTAATAATATATTTATATATTATATTAATAATATATTAATATATCTTTATTTTAGATCCTTATAACAAAGTTGAAGAAACCTTAAGTGGAGGTCCACAAGAAATAAGGTAGAATTGTTTTAGAAGGGGAAAGCTTTTTAAATATCCAATTTGATTATTTCATTTTAAATTCATTTTTTTACCTTTTCTATATTTGCCTCAAGATGCTCAAGGTTTTCATGAGCTTATTGGTTAGCATATTTTCGAAAAGAAGTTCTTCATGTTGAACAGGCTATAATTCATACATATATATTTCGTTTTTTTAGAAATGATATTACCAATGCCCCAGAACTGGTAAGTTACAAATTTTTAAAAATCATAAAAAATGAATCTTTTAAAACCAAGCCATATGATCGCTCAAATTACAAACTCGTATTTCTACTTTAAGAATAATTGGACAATTTATGCGTTTTATAATGATAATATAAGATATATATAGAAACCTAATCAGATTATTAACTTCAATAATCGAGAGCTGCATGTCCAATTCATATTTATTAAAGCAGAATTACTTCTTAAAGAAATAAATTATATATATTGACAAACAATAAATGTATTTCTGATTGACTTCAAACTTTTTCAGGTTTCAATCAATAACCTTTGCTTTTTTTATTTAGAATAAGTCAAAGAAACTTTACCACGATAAGTTATGTAAAGCAATGCTACTGTCTATATGTTATGCAGCTAATATCGGCGGCACTGCTACCTTAACAGGGACTGCTCCTCAACTGGTATTGGCAGGTCAAGTGGACGTGTAAGTCAGTAGACATTTGTTTTTATAATTTGATTTAGATTATAGTGTAAATATGTGGAACAGTCATGCTGTTGTTAAGGGTGTTTGATTGATTGTTCATTATGCTATTTAGGGTGTTTGATTGGTTGTCAATTGTGCTGTTGTAGACAAATTATGGTAGAACAATGTCCTTTGTTGGAAAAATTAATATAGCTTTTGCTAATACTTTGTGCTTAAAGAAAAAATTAAAACGTAAATTTTTAATGTTATCTTTTGCCATATCATACAATTTCCTCCACCTTCTAATTATCACTGCTTATATCTTTGGTTTCAGGATATTCAAGGAAGGTCCTACCATCAGTTTTATATACTGGTTTGTGTATGCATTTCCCCAAATGCTGTTATTTCTGATAATCTCATGGCTTTACCTACAAGCGATCTTTATTGGATTAAGGTAAAGGAATTTTTTCTAATTTTCAGCCATTGCTCTCTCTAAAGTCTAAAGTCTAAGTTTAGGTCTAAAGTCAGCTTTTTTGATCTAATTTACATTTTTAGACTGGAAATTCGTCTTTAGGAACTTAGTCTAATTTGTGTTAAAACAAAGTATTAATATTTTAAATTCATTCATATCAAATTTTAATTCGTTTAGTTGGAAAAACATATGCTGTTGTTTTCGCAAAGACAAAAATATCTCAAAGAAAAGCACTGAAATGCATGCTGTTATAAAAAAACAATACCAAAACCTCGGCCCAATCAGGTATTATTATAAATTAATTTTATTATGCATAACTGCGTGTCTTAGTATAGCTTGAATCCCGAAAGTTTTCGAGAATTCTTTGTTGCAGCAAAAGTTATATTAAGCAGTCATAAACTAAAATAACTTGTACGCGTGTTTAGTATCTCAGTATTAATGTCCCTGCAACAAATAAGATTAAGCCTCCTAATTATTTGCAAAAGTAGCTAAATAAAATTCTTCGTTCTAAAAACTTATCGCTAAACATTTCATAAAATTTTTCCCCAAAAATCTTCAAGTCAAAATTCCTATAATTTTTTAAATAGTTGATGGGCCAGAACTAAATCGTTTTTCATCATTTTTAATAGATCTTTGTATGACAAGCAACCAAATGTGAAAGATAATATATTTTTTGTCATTATCTCACTCTCCTGCATCATACACCGATTGTTGTTTTCTATTTTAGCTTTGCAGAAATCGAAGTTATAATGTGTTTCATAACTTTAGTACTGTTGTGGTTTTTCAGAGAACCAAAGTTTATATCCGGATGGGGAGATTTATTCGAGGATAGGTATAGTTATAATGGTTCAAATCAGATTTTTTACGACGATTTCATATTTAAAAATATACATCCATTGTTTAATGTCCAATTAAAATTTAATAATAATACTCATCTATTTAGAAAAATTCTGATTGGCTCTTAAAGAACTTTAACGCCAATAAGTCATTCATTTGCCAGATATTTCGTATCATGTTGGACAAAATCTAATTATGCGTTTTAAAGAGAAAGTTATATCCCTGCACCGATAAAAATATTTACCAAAATATTGTCATTTTTAAACTTTACCTTTCGAAATATCATATTTTATCTCTTTGAAGGGCTTGAAGAAAACACTGAATTGGAGATACACTTCAATTTAAAATACATTTTTCTAGAGGGTATTTAAGAGGTCATATTTAAAGTATTTTAACAAACTTCTTACATTTTTTAAGTTCGCTAAAATGATTGTATTAAATTATCAAAACAACTTTCCAGAGCAAAAAGGATTTTTTCAGATTTTAATCAAAAATATTTACTCTCTGATTGCATAACAATGTGTTTTAGTAAGAACTCATATATAAGCGGGTTTTTCATCATGTAAGATATATTCCTATTATTTTCTTTTAAACTATATAACTTTTATTTACTGTGAATTTAATTAACTTGTAGAGAAATCTTCATAATAACTATAAAATATGTTTTGGTGTAGGTTCATATCGGATGGAACTACCGCTATGGTGATTGCATTTGCAATGTTTGCTCTTCCTTCACAAAAGCCTGTAATGTTTAGATCAACAAACGAACCGCCTAAAGGTATATAACGCCACAATAAGTAGAGAGAATATGAAAATTAGGTACAACCCTTGTTAAGCTATATTTTTTTTCTGCGTAAGAAGTTAAAATAACGATTTAGAAAATAAAGTGGAATTTCCAATCATCTTCATTTTGTATATTTTGTTACAGTCATAACGGAAGATTCTGAAAGAGCTGATTTCTTCGTTACTAATAAAATTCATCCTTCAATTTTAAAATCTTTTAAAAAAACATAAATTACCAGAAAGTGAATATTGCTTAAAAAGATAACGTCACTAATAGTACGATGTAATTATTATATTTTCTTTTCAAGAAATGATCTGTGGTCGGATCTTCCATTAATGAAGTGGTAACGAGGTTTATTATTAGGTAAAATAACGCTATATCAACACCAGATTTAGATTAACATTGAATTGGTTACTTTGTATTAGCGTTATATTTCGACGTTATCACAATGTCGAAAAATGTATATAATGGTATAACAATGGTATAACGTCGCATTACATCGGAACGACGTTGTACCAACATCGGATTAAACATTTCATGACTGACAGTCATTGACATTGGATTGGTTATATTTGATAAACGTTATATTCCGACGTCATCAAATATCACATCAATATAACAATCATATTAATAATATTTCAACATTTCAATAATTAAATGTCAGGATTTCGACTTTGAAATAGCAAATTCATGGTCTATATTTAAACTGCGCTTTTTTGTCAATGAAAAAAAAAACATAGAATATGAAAAAATTAAATATTTCTGGTGAAAATAAATTACACCGATGGGTCATTGCTACTACCATTGACTTTCTCAAAGGCAATCGATGAGTCTGTACATCTTCGTCCACTCTATCCGACCGGTTTGTACAGACATGACCACGTCCATCTTAGTCAATGGTAATCTTATCCGTTGCGTTGCGAAACTCGAGTGTGAATTAAAGTTTTATTTGAATCGCCGTCACTCCTGCCAATTCAGTCGATACTGCCGCTATAAGAAATATTGTGTCGGTATAAATGATATTAACTACCACTACCAGAGCTACACAATAGTATAAGGTTACCTATGATTTTCATGCTAAATATCCCGATTTTGAATGAAAATAATATCATTACAATTCTCACGTTTCAACTTCCTATTATGCTCGTATGTTGTGCATTTATAAAACCTCATTCATTCTTCTTGCGAATCTATTTGTCACCATCTGTAACAAAAAATCGTGATTGAATGCCCGGGGTCGGGCCAAAATCTGTGGTGAAAGCCCCATGGTTGACTTATTATTTATGAATATCATCGATATTGCTGGAGATGGAGCATTGCTCAAAGTGAAAGTCCTGGGCAGGAAAAATTATTCCAGTGAAAGATCTGGGGCTGGACACATGCCTGTGGTGAATAGTCTGGAGTCTCCCGGAGGGAAACACTTAAACTTTAACCAGACAGAAGCATATCCAAAACTTATCTAAAAGACGGGAATTTATTTTATACTAAAATTGACATGTCAGATTTTGGTATTTGTGGACATCAATTCACAAAAAAAATTTTATTATGTTTTAACAAGAAAAATGACAGCCAATAACTTGTTGTTTTAAAATAATATAACAAAACTTTAACAGATGTCTAAAACTGTCACCATTTCGCCCAACATACGATGGAAAATCAAATGTCCTGGAAAAAAATTTACAACTCATAGCCCATGATTTTAGCAAATAAGCAAAAAATAAAGAAGCAGATTAAAAACAGCTGCATTCACCAATTATCGTTTTAAATAAGTTTAAGCCCTCAGATACCAATTTTCTGACATGTTGTTCTTCTTTTCTGATATTCACGCAAATGCACCTTCCATGTTAAATCTCGTCAGAACATCATAAGACAACAAGCTATAAATACAAAATTATACTGTTGTTATATCCCACATGTATCAGACTTCTGAAAACTGAAGCCTTTATTGGATCCAGAAGCAGTATGAAAGAATAAGTTCTTATTTGCAGTTCTTTTACACATTTTTACTTTTTTATGCCGACTAAGCACCCTCTAAAATATTATGCGAGAGATAATGAAGTTGAAACATCAATGAAACGAGTTGGTCGAGTGAAAATTCAGAATCCTAAAAATGAAATTATCAGTTACGTCTTCATGATAGCCTTCGTGCATGATTTTACACTGTCACCGCCAATTTTTGAAAGACTTCTTACCTGAAGACAGAGTAATGTGAATAACATTTACAGTATCCGTATTCTCATTATCACTCATATTCGTTACCACAACTATTTCGGATCATAATATTGACAATCTAATATTAAATAATGCGTGGATTAACCTTAACTTTTGCCATCCCCTATAAATTTACTAGCAGATCGTCCTGCCTTGGGATGTCACTCAAAGAAATAGCCCTGAGGTCATACACACTAAATAGTTGACTATTTTGATTGCAAATATAGGCCGTAAGAGCATTCGCCCCGCACGTTGTCACAGCCCAAGGCATTCACGGAAATTTCAAATTTGACGCCTTGAGACGCCAGGGAAATCAGTGCTATTAAATATCGAAGTTATTAAAAGATTGTTGACTCACCACCCATTACCAATGTTCTATGCAAACCTGTTTTTATTACCTCCCCACTAGTCAACTTCATTTTCTCATAAAATTTGTATTTGTGACTAGTTGCCACCAGTTGATAAGTTGGGATCAGACCACGTTCAGTATCGATTATCAATATACAAAACAGATGTTGACTGATATGTTTATGAGAACATATTATCTACTAGATACAACGGGATCTTACCAGGGTTGCATATACAGCATCATTCTTTAATGAGTCTTCAAAAATTTCCAGCTCCTCCATATCTTTTAGAACATGTGTTTCTTTTCCTTCACACTTTTTGATCATTTTCAACAGCATTTCATATTTCTATCAAAAGCTTCAACACTCTGTACCGATAATCTAAAAATTTATAAAAAATATGACTGCCTATTTTAAACTATACACATTTCTGGGCTCATTGATAAAAATTTTATGGACAGCTAAAGAAATTAGAGAAATGTTTCAACTTTTTCAATTTAAACAGTGACCAGCTGTCAATCAAGAAAAAGTAACAAAAATAATAAGAAAATAAACTGAGTGAGGTTACAATAAATATTGATATACTTTATTAAACAGCTTTATGTTTTTTACGTAATCACATATTTCTAACTGATAACTAAAGCACAGTTCAATAGCATGAACGTCATAAAAAATTCTCAACCTTTAACCACTCTTGCAAAATAGACGATACATAAACACTGATGACTGGGTAAAGGCCATTAAATTACATTAATGAAATTTTTGTAGAACAAAATAAATATTTGATTGAGTTCAGAAAAGCAATCAAATCCTTTATTTCAAAAATAGCTGAGTAAGACATGAGTTACAGCAACACTCAACGCCATAAAATTATTGCATATTTTCTTTGAGACAATACCCTTTAAAACTACAGGTCCAGTATATAATAGAAATGTTTGAATTCTGTTGTTTCCATAGCCTTAATTCAGATAATGTTCTTAGTTTTCTAGCAAACTCGCTAGCAATTTTACCTTTCAGGTTTTCTAGCCCTCCAGAAATACTTTGTAATTGTTGTTGGCACAGTTTACAACATCTTGGATCTTCCTTTAACCATGTTAGCAAACGCTTCACTGCTCCCAAGCAAATGAGATACCTGTAGTCTAGAACAAATATCTTAACATTAAAATTAAAAATTAAAAACTAATAGCATGCTTCTTCAAAATTGGTGAGTACCTGAATATCCTTCTGCTGTAAATATCAGGGAAGCAAATGCTCCTGTCTTCTTTTATTCCTGTGACTTCACTTCTCTTACATGGATGATAACCAGTGTGACCTTTGATACATTTGATGAATTGTAGCCCACGCTGACAAATCCTGATGAAGAGTATTTTGAACTATTGAGTTTTAATAATCAGGTACCTTTGAAGTCCTGTCGTCTGTTGAATACTATCACTGATTCGTATCTGAAGATACACAAGATACAAATGCATTTTCAACAAGGCTACAATCACCATGTTCTTGTTCAGTATCACTGTATCCATTGAAATCACCAACAACTTCATTGTCCAATAACTGATTTATTCTAGTATCATTTGCCCTCATAGGTCTCATTTAAGATATGAATCCTGCAAAAAAGATATCAATATTGGTACTTACCCGATTTTCCACATCTCTTAACCTCTTTCCAAGATTTTTGAAATTGAGAACCAATTACAGTTATCACATTTGAGATTATCATGTAAAATTTGCTCTGAACCTTTTGACGTAGGCGACATGAGCACATTTATTTTGAAAGCAAACCAACACGATTTCATTGCAGGTGCTATACATTGTCTGTAGCTGAACGTTTAAAAGTTATTAAAAAATTGCGCAGCATATTAGAAATTATGAGTATTCATTCATGTGGAAAAAGAATTGAAAAAGGATAAAAAATGTATATCTTGGAATCGTTAGATTATGCTAAAGATAGATGAAATTTTTAATATGGAGGAAAAAAGATACAAACGTATACTTGAAACTATAATTGAAATAAAAGCACCTGCGAAATTCTCGAAAGTTTATGGTAAACCACCTGTTTGGTTGAAATTCCTAGATTCAGATTGTTAAAATGAAAAAACGAAGGATTTTTTTTGCGAATACCTTCATTTGATAAGAAAGAAATTTTAAATTCTTTTTTAATTCACCCTGACTAAAGTCAATGTGCAAAAACAGAAGCAACTTCCAAATTACTGAACATCTAAAGAGTTTTACGTAGAAGAGGTACTTTTCACACATGTTTTCATGCTTCACATGAAATTTTTCAATGGAGTTAGTGAATTTGTTTTGAGTTCACAGTTTCAAGTTTTCCTGCTCAACAAAAGCGAAACATTTTTCAAATTATGAGAAACATTATATAATGCAGTAATTCACAGAATTTTAATAACAAAGAAATTTTCTCTTTAGAAAACGCTCTTGTCCAAAATTTTAATTTCACATAGGCACGATTTTAGGAATATCTGAAACCCAAATTCTTTTAGAAATTGATTATCTAAACAAAAAATTGATTATCTAAAAAAAATGGTTATCTAAAAAAAAAATTGATTATCTAAAAAAAACTTTTGGAATCATAATTTTCTGTTTTCTGTTTTGTGCAAGAAAAGAAAACGATTCGATATTTTTCATTTCGCGCCAAGTAATTAGTTCTATTAATCGTGATTATATCTGGATGCATCCTTCATATACTTTTACTGCTTTATAACTCCTGGATTTATCTTTTCATTTTTAATTTCTGTTGAGACGTTTGTCTGTGTAGCGTGACAGGACTTTTTGTACACATGAGAAAGGAATGCTAAAGAATGAAATATTCCAATGTGTGTAAGAACGGGAAATTTAGGCGTTTGGAAGAAAGGAAATTTTTTGCGCAAAGTGCAAATGTAAAAAAAGTTGTATCTCTTTTGTAGCCAAAACATTCATGTTTTCATATTTTCTCTACTTGTTCTTTTTTTTATTTTATTTTTTTTATTTTTTTTTTTGTTGTGTGTGTGTTTTTTCTTAACAGAAATAGAAACCTAGTATATAAATCTGTTCTTAAATTTCTTTGTCTTTTTTTTCCTTTTTTTATAGAAATACGTGTAAATCATTAAATCTTAAATAAACAAAAGAAAAAAGGCTTTTGGATTAGGAAAGTCTTTCTTTTTAATTACCAAGAATTTAAAATGAAATTTAGCCTCATATTCTTCATATAAACTAGTCCGTCATCTCATTACTTTCCCATTTATTCCATTTATTGTATATTCTACATTAATAATTACTTCTTTTTCAGTTTTAGTTGGTAACTCCATTTATAGTAGATGATATTAATTACTCAATAAAAAGTATAAAAGATTCATGACTGTTAAGTTTTTTTTCGAAATTTGACCTTGGTGAAAAAAAGGGTCAACAAAGGTTATCTAGGTTTTTTATATGATTAAAAGATGTTCATCAAAAAACAAATTCTTTTTTAGAAAAAATTAACCAGGAGTATTTGTTGGTTTGGGATGAAGTACAAAAGGTGTTTTCGTGGAACGTACTATTACTTCTGGGCGCTGGATTTGCTTTAGCAAAAGCATGTGAGGTGAGCCCCTTTGAGTATTTAATAAACCTTCCGCTACTCATCAATGTGTCAATTGATTTAAAGCATTATGGAAAAAATTACCATCAAAAATATTTTAGAATAGTATTATAATAAGTAGGAATGCTAATCTGGTATTTAAGGCTCAAGTATGTTGCGTGCTAAAAATTTTTGACCATTATAATCCGCTCACTCCATACTCACAACTCTTAATGCAAAGATAATCTAAATATCATTAACAATAATAACTATTAAATATTCCTTTTGAAATATTTTGAGGACTCAGGTTATGAGCAAAACTTATATTTGATTTTCTTCTTTTAAGGTCTCCGAACTTTCGTTATGGCTAGGTTGTCAGCTGAATGCTTTAAAAGTTCTACCAGATGCAGTAATCGTGTTAATCATCTGTACGTTAATAACATTTTTGACAGAAATAACATCAAACACCGCTACGGCTGCCATATTGCTTCCAGTTTTAGCTTCATTGGTAAGTGAAAATCTTACAATCGCGATATGGTATTCAACCCTAATAAAGCAATGTAATCTCCGGTTACAACCGCGATATGGTATTCAACCCTAATAAAGCAATATAATCTCCGGTTAAAAATTTCATTCTTCGTAAACGAATTTTGATGAAAACCACCCCATCTTTTTAATTGCTATCATATCAAGGATGACTATAATACAGGCCTATTTAACGTACGTGCGAAGGCCTTGTCTGGAGGGAAATTTGTTTTCTTTATAACAACTCAGAAACAAATGAAAAACTCTGCAACTGCAATAAAAAAAAACAAATTGTCCACTAAGCAACCACTGTCTCGTAAAAAGCATAATATACAAAGCCACACTTTCTCCAAACGACCCAATCAACGACGAAAAGGTTTATATAGGTTCGTGCGAGACATTATTTAAACTTAGATTCTCGAACCATCTCTCTTCTTTCAAAAACCAAATACATAGAAATAAAACTAATCTGTCCAAAGATGTATGGAAATTAAAAGACACAAACAAAAATTATACAATCAAATGGGAAGTATTAAGAAAGTGCAAACCGTACAATCAAACCACGAAATCTTGCAATCTAAATTTAAGTGAAAAATTTGAAATAATGTTTTATAAGTACAAATTACTCAATAAACGTAATGAAATTTCCACAAAATGCAGACACCAAAATAAGTTTAAATTTAAATTATGGGACACAAAACAATGAAGTCACTACATAGTAAAGATCACCACCTTCACTGCAGTTATATA
>JAUZNK010073716.1:0-13794 GCA_035046665.1 Euphysa ruthae | reverse complement strand
ATAAAAAATGATTGAGAAAAAAAAAGTACCCAACTTTTGCTTAAAAAACTTTCTTATGTATATATTATTATGAATTTTACTGAGAAATTCACAGTAATTCTAAAACAAGAAAATATGTATATAATAAATATTTATTTACATAATGAAATAAGTAAGCTTTATTTGGATTTATTTAGTCGCAACTACTAAATCTTAAAATTAAAAAAAAAAAATCAACTTGAGCTTTATTTTCATAAATCTTCATTTTAATTTTGCATTTAAGCTCTATCGAGGTTTCTTACATTTCTTAAACGACGCATTTTTATTATAGCAATGAACCATTATATCAATTTATGTATCAATGCATATTATAAAGAAGTAAAACAAAAATTTATTATATCTAGAAAAACTTGTTCTTTATAGCCTGATAAAAAAACAAGGCTAAGATCATCCATTAAAATTCACATATTTGTTATAACTTATCACCGCAACTTGCAAATAAATTTCTCTACCTTTTTTTTTTTTTATGTGTTTTGTTTTTCTTTTCATAACCCTAATCTTGTCTTGCGTTTCTGCTGAGAAATATAAAATGCTAAACCCACTGGTGAATAACTTTACTCGTTAAGTGATTTTTGATAAATGGAGAATTAGCTCAATATTTAAAAATACCTTTGTTTGCCGTGTTCCCACCGACTCTAGCAAAAACTCTCGATTTCTGCCTCCAAAATGAAAAAAAAAAGTCAAGTCGTAACTATTTTTGGCTGATGTCGGATTCGCAATTACTATTGTTATAAACAAACAAAACGACAGCTTACTAAATTTATACAGCCATATTATTGTTATTATTTAGTCAATTTATTTGTTATTATTACTTTCATACTTATTTTTTTGTCTGTGAAATGCTGAATTCTTTAAGCTTGTGTATTTATGTTTTGAAACGCCTATAGAATAAAAATTTAAGGTTATAAAAAACAAAATGACTTGGCTATGTTTTACTGTTGTGAAGATTAAAAATTAAACAAGAAAACTATCATTTGCACAAATAAACTTGTCTATGTAAATTAATATATAAATATGGCAGTTTTATAAAGTTCATATTAGTATTACGTAGTTCATTAGATGTTAAATTACTTATTTGTTTTTCTCACAAACCCCTTGAGCAGTTAATTGTTATTTTATGCAGAACCCGATTTTAAAGTAGACAGTTTCTTGTCAAAAGATGAAAGTGCTGTACTTAAAATTTAAAACAATAGTATTGCTCAAAACAAGTTTAAAACCTATTATGATTGGTGCAACTTAACTGGGCTTAAAAATTTTATTATCTTTTACATTCCTCGAAGAGATGTGAAAAAAAAAAAAAAAAAAAAAAACGGAGATTACAGGCGTTTCCAGGAGACATGCTAGTGTAAATCAATTTAGATGGGCCATATAAAGCCAGTGCAAAACTTCTCTTAGGTGGGCTTTTTGACAAGTTCAATGTTACACTGTAACTTAAATAAATCTTATTTTTATTTCTAGGAAACAAAAACCAATCAGTGGGATGGTGCATAAAAAAGAAATTCTAAATATTGTAATATGAACATATTGCATGATTTTTTATTACTCTGTTATTATTTGTTGTTTATTTTGAACCAAACTATCCCCTTGGTGTAGAAGCAAACAAAATTTTTGATTAAGAACTCACAGTAGAGTTGTCTAGATTATACTTAAATACTTGATTCACCCCTTGTGCTTTACACTGAACATTCAACTTTACATTAATAAATCTCTGGCTACTTGCTAGAGTCGTAAAAGCCCCAGCAAAACATGGTTAAAGGGATTTTATTAAAGCAGCCTGTGCAAAATCTTCCTAAGGCGGGCTTTTGTAACAGCCCATGTGAGCTTTTTAGGTGCGCTTTTTGAGCCCTTGTGGTCATTTCTTCCTGGCAATGCCTGAAAAACTAACATATGGAAAAAATAGGATTTCATTGATTACTCAAATAAAAACCTTGGGTGTTTATAAAAAAAAAAAAAAAAAAAAATGCTTTTATTCCAAGTCATTAAATTTAATAAAAATATTTAGGAGATTATTTTCAGTTTTTTTCAACATTATTTTCACAATAAACTTGTGTTTATGATTATACCTCCATTATTTCCTGAGTATTAATTTTCTTTGATATTGCCATTATAATTTATAAAAAGCATGCCATTATTTGTTTACAATAATAACACACTTTTTAAATGTAGTTATCGTTTTATGTTTGTACTCATTTAAAACTTCTAAGCTTGAATTTATCAAGAAACATTTAAAAACTAACACTAAAATGGGCATTTAAATTTTTTTGGAGAAAGCCGGGAATTGGTAAATAGTCAATTAAATATCTGTATATATCTCACTGTTAGGCCAATTCCAATTAATTTTCTGATTGTTGTTGTTAGCTATTCAAAACAGTATTCCCTTGAATCAGATGTGATAAGTTATTAAGGCAATATTGAATTTTCCATTTAGACGTTCTTTCTGAGAAAACACATACCGTAGAAATTTCAAATTTTGTTTGTTGATTTTCCACATAGGTCACCATCTTTATGAACAATTCCATAATAGCAGATATTTCAATATGTACAATTAGCTTATTTACAGCATCATGGGATTTCAAAAAATTAAGCACCTAAACAAAATAAAAAAAAATAGAGGCAAAGAATGAGAAGATCAAACATTCCCTAATTCATCATCTAAATAAATACCTTTAATACATTACATTATTTTGCAAATATAATTTTTTTATTTAACTCCTTTAAATCATTGTTGATTAAAATTTTTGAAATATTTCAAACAGCATTTATTCTGCCTCTGACAAAGATACATTTTAATAAACAAAAATAAAACAAACAAAAAAACAAATAAATACATTAATTTTTAAGGCAATAAAATAATAATAATATGAAAATATTTCCATTGTGATCTCTCGTTATGATACAAGTTATGATACAAGAAAATAAAAATAGGAAAAAATAAAACGAAAAATTTGTAGTGAATTTCTGTAAAAATTCAGTCTGCAAAGCTTATCAAATGAGCTCAGAAAATCTTTAATTTAATACTTAAAAGTGTTGTAGTTAATACGGTTCTTAACATTATTAGGTGGTAAGTTCCAAATCGAGGGACTTTTCCATGACAGACAATTTTTGCCCATATTTGTTCTATTTCATAATGGAATTAAAGGACTGTCAGATAGTTTGAATATTTCAGACATGTAATTAAATTTAGGGTTGACACAGAATTTCAAAGAATGAGCAGCTATGAATTAATTAACTCTCATTTCGACCAATTAATTTCTTTGAGCTGATCACCTGATTTGGGAATTGTTATTTTTTGTTATTTCTGAATTTTTTATGACAATTAAACTTTATTTTTGATTTATTTTAACCCTTTCATAGCGACTGTGGTCCATGAAATCATTTCCTAAATGACGACAGCATTGCATCATGGTCTATAGATATTTATGCCATTTACCACCATTTCTTAGGGCCTTAGGACGTGTATATACAAACACTCGATAAGCATATAAAATTTATGACTTATTCAATCTCTCAGAAATTTGATTATAAATAAAATATGGCTGAGAGAAATCAGAGGTATACAAATACAGATGAAATTATGCTGAATGAAGATGAAATAGAAAGCGATAAAAGCTTTGGATCATGTGATTCTGAAATCATGAGTATGATGAATTAATATTAACAAATAATAACATATTTGTAGACAATTTTGAATGAAAATAACGAACTCTTCCCACCACTTTCACCTAAAAACGAACTTTCTCCATCTCTTTCACCTAATGCTGTTGATAACTCACTTAGTGTTGTTGTTCAAATATCACTTTCACATGGTGCTACCCATGTGGCGGTTGACCAATCATCACCTGACCAGAGGTGGAGATAAACGTCTGCGCTCTAGAAGGAGAAATTTTTATAATGTGCTGGCAAGAAGTGATATTCCTTGTACGTCATGATTTTTAGAACTAACGCATTGTTACTGAAACAAACCGCTTTGCTGATAATTTTTTGAGAGATCGCCCAAAAAAAACGATTAACTTATATCTGCGTACCTGGGAGCCAATACAGTAGTTGAGATAAAAACTTTTCTTTGACTTGTTACATTAATGGGAATCATCCACAAACCAAATTTGAAAATGTATTGAACTGATCACCTTTATTGGACACCTATTTTTTCAAAAACAATGCAATGTGATTGGTTCAAGATGATACTTAAGTTCTTGCATTTTAATGACAATAATGACCCCAGCTATGACGTTAATGATCCAGACAAAGATCGCTTGCAAAAAGTAAGACCATTTCTTGATGCAATGAGAGAGTATTGTTGGAAAGTCTATTCTCGGGTAAATACTTAAGCGTTGACGAATCTCTTATGTTGTTCAAGGGCAGACTTCATTTCCGTCAATATATCAGAACAAAAAGAACAAGGTTTGGAATCAAGTTATACAAGTCAATTACATCTGATTGCATCAAACTTGATTTCCTAGTTTGCTGTAGAAAAGGAAGGTTCAATGATGATAATGCAGAAAGTTCTACAATGCCATCCAGTGAGCGGATGTCATTCCTATATAAAGAACATATCCTTTTTACGTATGATTATTAAACAAACCATCGTCTTTTCAGCTGTTATCTAAGAAAACTTATTTATGCGGTACCATTGGTGTCAATCAGAAGTTTTATAGAAAAGATATTGTGAATGCTCAATTTGAAATAGGCACTGCTGTGTTTTATGAAAAAGAAACACAGAAAATTTTATGCTTGCCTGCAAATAGCATGCAACAAAGGATAAATCATACAATAAACAGAAAATTGTGTACATGTTGTCGACCAATCACAATCTAGTGGAAAGACCGACAAAAACAACAACATCATCATGAAACCTTCTATCCTAAAATCATATAAATCTTACAAGGGCGGTGTAGAACGTGTCGATCAATAACTCTATGGCATTCAGGCTCTACAAAAAGCCTACAAATGGTATAAAAAACTGTTTTTCCACTTAGTTTTGCAGTGTTCATTGAATTCTTTTACATACGTGGTAAATGACATCCCTTGAAAACTGTAAATATTTGTTGCTTTTGTCTGCCCCAATCAGGATTTCACCCCGATGAATGCTTTGAAGTGTGCCATACACGCTTAGACTACTCATAGATGTAAATTAGCGTTTATATATACATAAATATCTATGTCGACAATATGTTTTTTGTTTTCTGGTGGTCCCCGTATTAAAAAAGATATCTTTGCAAAACCAGCAAAAACAGCTCAGATTGATCAAATATTTTCTTTTTTTTTTAAGTGACATATATAAGTGTCGAAAATGTAACAGACTTTTGTCACGTGACATAGGAAAAAAAAATTGAGATTTTTTACCCAAAAATTCTAAAAGCTAATTTTCTGACAAAAAAAAGCAAGCTTTTGTTTCTTTTTTATCAAGTAGTTCTCCTTTTATAGCCTTTTAAGTGAGCAGGGATAAAATTGACAGTTCTGTGCTCAGTCATATGGCAATTTTTAATTCCGCCATGAAAGGGTTAAGAAAGAAATTTTTATTTACCAACCTAATCATACTAAATGTTTTCAATATACATTTATCTAATTTATATATTTTTTTTATTTTGCCAGAACCTTATTTCTCATAAAGCAAAACAATATCGACGACAAAATTTGGAAAATTTGGTCAAAATTCATCAAATTCCAAAATTTTATTCTAAAATAAAATGAAGAACTTTTTTAGAAACATGTGAAACCAAATTTTGTTTATTGATGAGATAAATTTCTGGTGAGAAGAGATTTGAAAAAAAAACAAAAACTTAAGAGTCTAGTTAATTTATTCAGTTAACCAAATAGCTTCTTCTAATAGAAACATCTTGTTAAAACCAAAACTAGAGTTGATGCAGTATAGCCAAGACTTAGCAAAGACAGTATAAATAATGTAATAAATTAGATAATTGAAAAGGCTTTGAAGAATAACGCGTTCAAACTTGGCTTTTAGTAAGTACAGAAGATTGCCAAAAAAAAATTTTTTTTATACAGTTGTGTCTCTGGAAGCTTTACAATCTAAAAATTTTGTATAGCAGTATTAACAACAACTGTATATGAATTATCCATTCCATCAGCTTAATTGGATTCTATTGCCTAACTTTGGTAATTATTGCTTGAATAGTATTGTATAGATTTAAAATTATTATTTCACGCATACTTTAAAGCCAAAAAAGTAAAAGCCAGCTGAAAAATTAAACAAATAAAATAAATGAAAAATACCTCTGTGGTTCTTCGATAAACAAGAACAGTTATTACTTTAGAGAAAAAGCTGGAATAAAAAAGAAACAAGTAAATACTATAAGGAATTCTAGAATAGAGAAAAGACATATTAGAATAGAGAAGAATATTAAACGCAAATGATTTTATCATTTTCATTTAATATTCGTTTCCCATACTTGAAAGGGTTGGTGAAGAGGGAGAAGGGAAAGAAGGGGGAAGGAAGGAGGAGGTACTTAAGGCTATCTCTATCTCTGGCCAGTTCACTATTTACTTCTCTTCAAGATTACTCATAACAAACTACTTTACTCCAGGTCTTCCTCAGTTTTCCTGTCACAAATCTTTTTCCTATTTCGAATTTCCTACATTCACTAGTCTAATTAGTCTCGTCCATTCTCAACCTTACAAGGTGACCAAACCATTTCAGCCTTCTACACTGTATAAGTTACCTTGAATCACACATTTCTATTCTACTTTTTTAAACATTAATAATAAATTTTTATAACTTCATATAATTTTTCTTTACTGACCAAGTCTTATTTTCATAAAGGAAAACACTTCTTGACATAGAGTCAAACATTTGAAATCAATTGCAGTTAACTAGATAACAAATGTATTTTTCTTCTTATAAAATTATCCTATGTAAAAAAAGAAAAGAAAAGTAGCTTTCAGAAATAGTGAATACCATAATTTAAGAAAATAACCTGATCAAATTCTTATATTAAAATTATGAGTTTTGTTATGAAGCAAGAATTAAAGACATTTATTCTATGGTTCTTGATATTAATATTTCAAGGGAATTTAGACTTTGCTATAAAATGTTGATTATTTAATTGCCACAGCTTAATTGCTTTAATGCTTTGTTAACAGATATCGTCGTCATCGTCGTCGTCATCATCATCATCATCATTTTTTCTTTTTTTTTCAAACTTTTCTGGTATTTTTCATGGATGTCAACTTTGGATGTAATAATTTCAATATTTATAATTATATAACTTTTGGTCTTCATTTTATTTTATGCTTGTTATAACTGCCAATTTGCATGAAATTTGTGGCATAAAATAATAAGACAACTATTGCAGTTGAAAAAGCAATATGTTGAAGCTTATAAGCCACTTTCTATAAGAATCAGGCAATTTTAGCAAGTTTTTTTAGTATCCCCTTCAATTTCTATTTTTTTGCTAAGAAGTTGATAAAAAGTTTAGCTGTTATTTTTTTTCTTTAATTCTTGCTATTCTCAGCCAAAATTAAAATTAAAAATCATTTATCGTACATCGGTTTTTAGTTATAACATTCAACTGGTAAAAATACCACAACAAAAACAAAAACAAGAAACCATGTTCAGAAAACTATTTAAATTTTTTTTACTTTTTAGCCTCATGGGCACACCAGTATGTTTAAATTTCCTATCTGCAAATAAAAGATCCAAGTACACTAGGAAATCTTTTTAGATATTTGGCTTTAATAATCAATTTATGTTCAAAAGTTATCCGCAAAAATCATCCATAATATGATCATCAAAATGGGCATTAAATTCAGCATTAAATTTTTACTCACAAATTTAAAAACACAAAAATATAATTAGCCAAACACTGGCGAAAAATTTCTCAGCAACTAAAAAAAAATTCTTTGAAAAAGAAAAAAAAAATAACAAACAATGGTAAAATTTGTCAAAGGTCACTAAAGCTGCCTGTCTAATTCTTACAAAAAATGACTGTTAAATGTTTACTTTCCTCAAAATTTTGTTTTACATGCGCATTACCCTTCATACATATTTTAAAATAAATTTAAGCTACAGCGTAAGCCAGATACTGATCCTCCATCAAATTAAAGCATAATCACTTTTTCTTATGAAATTGCAAGACATGCAAGAAAATTACATGATTATACATATACATAAAGGATGAAAATTCTTGTAAGTATTCTTAACAATATCGTCAATATGACAATTTCGTCTTTTTCAGAAAATGTGAGTTAATTTTGAACAAGGGCACCTCAATAAAAAGCTCACTTTTGTTTCAGAAAATTGCAATTGAAACCAAATCATAATCTAAAAAATTGCAACCAAGAATATAACTAAATACCTTGCGAGAAGAGGATTCAAGGGTTTATCGGAATGAATAAACTTCCATATGATCTCCAAGTATTCCTAAAATTAAAAAAGTGACAAAAATAATCAATATGTTTCATCCTTATAGAAATACTTGTTTAATGATAGAAGGCAGGTTACAATCAGCCTGAATATAACATTTTCTTGAAAATATTTTGAATATCTTTTTCGATCTATTCTCTCTGTGTTCCACTTTTATTTTTGAAGACAGCAAATCCATCGCCTTGGTATAAACCAAAGTTGTTTTGTATAAACCAAAGTTGTTTTTATAGTATATTTGCGATAGTTTAAAAAGCAAAAACATACCAATAAGTTTGTATAACTCAGCACCATCATATGCTCCCACTGCTACATCAAACAAACCACTACTTGATTGATCCAAGGATTTTTGTTGTATAATAAGTATTTTCTCACATGCATTATTATATATCTTTATTTGTAATATCATCATACCTCTTTATTTGTAATTTGTGTATGTATTTTCGTAAATTTATTTTTTTAAATATTAAACTATAATCTATAGCGCTCATCAAACTTTTACATTGATTTATTTGTAGAATGCCAACTAAACCATTTGCCAACAGGTATGATTCTTATTTCCACCCATAGCAAGGGGATAATTACAATAACTTACAGCATATGCCAATCAAAGGTCTTTTAATAATTTCAATAAAAGTCACAAATTTTGAGATTTCTGTGATAACTTTTTCAGTTATTTCAGTGACTTTTAGGGCAGTACATTTACAAAACCTTTTTCTGGCATAAAATAAGTATGTAAATGGTTATTTAACAATTAGAAAAATGGCTAATATTTAGAAAAAAAATTCATTCTAAAATCCTAAAAGGGAGTTGGATGAGGTTAACTAAAGACCAAGTGTAAAGAAAAGCCAATTAAACCATACTCACAGGGTCACTGGCCACTTTTTCTAATATCGTAGAAATATCAAGTGAAAATACTTCACATGCTAAGTTTGAGTATCTAAAAATAAATAACATGTTTTATAACAAGGAAAAAATGAAATTAGCAATTTAGGATCTTAAATTGATAATTATTAAAGCAAAAACAAAATAAAAATTTTTAAAAAATTGCAAAAAATGTTGAAATAAAAAAATTAAAACTTACTTGTATTTAACTGAATCATCAATATCATCAGCAGGTTCAGTGACTACTAGTTCCAGAAGTTCTTTTATTATATCGTCTCTCTTTATACTGTAAAAGATAAAAAATATTTTATTAATTGACCTTTCACATAAAAAAACTTTTTATGATGATTGGACAATGGCAAAAACTTTTTATGATGATTGGACAATGGCTTTTGAACAGGCCTGTAGGTAAAAGCTCAGAGCAATGATTTTCAATTATTGAAATGGCAAGATTCATAATTGTCTTTTTGTTATTAAAGAAAAAAAACTCTGTTTTTCAAATTTGCCTCGAGTGCCCAAACATAGGGAAATACAGCTATTTTATGTGAGAAACACCATAAAGCTGTACAATCACATACAAAAATACTTAAACACACACTGCAAAGTGTTTACCAAGAACTATTGGCAAGTCACTCATTGATTTGCACAGCATTTATTGAGGAAAACGAAAGATTATAAAGCTCTAAATAGTTCTAAATTAAACCTTTTTTTTAACAGATGTATAATTTTCAAGCAGCAACTTTCTCATCAAAATTATATTTTTCTGTAGTTCGCAATTATCTGCAGGCTTGGCCATGAATGGCGTACAGTCATACGGTTGCCCACACATGGGCGATAAATGAATTGATTTAGGTGTACGAGGTATGAGGTACCGTACGTCAAAAACTGTGATACCAAACACCTTAAAATATTATAGTTGTGAAATTGTGGAGCAGAAGAACATGCACAGAAGAGCAACTGCATATTATCCTACAATTAAAAACATTGACATCTGGGAGTTCTTTAAATTTAAAAAGAGCGAGTTTAAATATTTCAAAGGTTGCAGAATTAGTATCATCCTATCAACCTCAAATACTCAAGTAGAAGTATTAGATATAATATACCATATAACTATTATAGGCATCAGGTATATAATGAAGTATAGTATTACCTTGCTACTGTCCTATATGATTTCAAATACGGTAAATTAAAATAAGATTTTGATGCAATGATCATGGCTGCTGAGTTGAAAAACAACATATTTGAAAAATATTCTAGTTGACCATGCCGTTACTGTTTAATTTTAATTTACTGACTGGTGTAATTATATTAGTAGAAACTCTTGCTCGGAACGGTATTTCAAAACTATATTGAAACCAAAAGTAACAAATATGTTTAAGGCAATATGGCCTAGCGGTAGCACATTTTCCGATAATACTACATTATATTGGAAAATGTTGTGGGTTCAAATCCACTTGAGATTTGATTGTTGTTGCAGCACAAATGGGGGCTTTAAATTGAGCCACTGCTTGATTCGATGATACGATCATTCAGATCTTCTTCCGAATAAAAAATGTTTATAATCGAACGCAATCAATAACAAAAGTATACATGATGTAGACAAGGGGAGACTAGATCTTATCATAGAATAATAGGATAATATTTTGACTAAGCAACATTAACAATCTAAAATTCAATTACAACACCTACATTGAAACAGAAGATATTGATGATGTCTTAAAGAACTACCAACAAATAATTTCATATGAAGAGTGAAGAGACACTTACAAAAAGAAAGTATAACTTCAAAAAGGCTCGCAATACAGAAAAACCAATTTCAAGTGTCAAAAATGTTATTTCAAGAAAGAATAATTATGTTAACTGAGTTAACGTTACTGGAACCCTGGATGTTACTTCTGATATTGTCGATCAGCATCATAAAAATCATCTTAGTTCCATACATTTCTGTAAGGAATAAAGCAGAAAACTGGAGATTTGTTTTCATTAAATTGAACTTTTAGCACTTTCTTATTTTATAACTATTGTAATTTAAGCCAAATTTCATGTTTTAAAACGGCTCTTCTCCTTGTTAACAGATTTAAATTTTGGTCCAAAGCATTGTTGCAAAATTTTTCTTAAATTATTTAAGTCATATCTCTAAGTTTGTTATGACGTCGTCTGAAACAGTAATCCTCATGAAAAACATGTTGTTCATAAAGAAGAAAAACTGTATTCCAGAATTCCTATTTTTTTTCTGTTCACTGAGGGGCAGAATAAACCAGAAACAGTTTTTGCTCAAAAATCAAAATTCATAACATTAATTTTGTTTAATGCAATTCTAACTCACACCGTTTAATTCACACCGTTTAATAACAGCACATGAGAATTTTTTTTTTTTAAGCAGAATGCTGCAGCAGTTAGTGATCTAAAAGAAAAAACTTTGGAACATTTTGCTCTAATACCCTGCATAAAAGTTAGCAAAAACAAAAATCTCTTCCGTGATCTCAATGCTCAAAGGTGAATTGTTAAGCCATAGTATTAGAGATTCAGCAAACATTCAGTCTCCCTAAATGCTTCCAAGATGTTGAAGTGGTGAAGACAGGGCTATGCTGAAAATATCACAGACAACGTGGAAAATTTTTGACAATCCACAATTGCTGAACATCAGGTTGATAGCAGTTTAGTACCTAATTGTTATTGATTCAAAAGCCTTTTATATAAAAACCAATGAAGATTGAGATAAATATTAAGAAACAGTATAATAAGAAATATAAAAAGAATTAATGACTACTGTTTCTTAACCAATAAAAAACAAGTTCAAAAATATTGCAGAAAGTTCGAATACCGCATGAAGTATCAGTTACTATATTATTATTATTGCTATTATTATTATTCATGAATATTTTTACAGGACTTTTCAACCAAAATATAATAGCTGCTATAAATAAGGGTCTCTTTTTACGACACTCCTTATAAACCTGGTTAGTTGTAACTAATCGAAATTTAAAGAACGTTTTGAAAAGTTGGTAAGTTTTGTTTGATTTGACCAAGTAAAATCTTTAAGTGGAATGGCAACTTTTTTTAAGCTCTTTGCAATCGATGTAAAAAATTATTGAAGCTATTCGCAATTGTTAACTTATCGGTTGCCATTAATCCGTTTACAATGAAAGATCAAGTAGCTTCACTGGATGTTGAGTTTTTGGTAGGATACAATTTTTTTACAAATTTCCAGAAACTTTCAGAGTTGTCTAAATTTTCGTTCAAAATTGATTGATGGTATTTATTTTTAGTAAGACGTAACACTGTGTTTGAAAGGTTTCTTTGCTTTTTATAAGATTCCCAGTCAGAAGCATTTTTAGATTTTTTGGCTTTGTGCATTAGTTGATCATTGTTGTTTAGTTTGTGAGCTAATTTTGCAGGTAACCATGGGCAACTTGGATCTTTTTTTATGATTACTGAGGAGTCTTTATCTATTACTGCAAGTATTAAACTACAAAAAGTATCCCAAGCTTTATTAACGCCAGTAAGTGTATAAAAATGTTGCCAATTGATCGATTTTACGTTGGAACGGAATTTCTCAGCATTGTAATTTTTATCATCTTGCAATGATTTAATATTAGGTGGAAATCTAAAATTAAAATTGACTTTTCTGATTAAGCTGATGATGTAGTGATCACTAATATAACACTGGACATAACAACATTTGACAAAGTATTCGTAAGGGTTACATCTATCAATTTTGAAGCCTCAAGTATGATTCTAGTAGCACATTCCAATAATTTTTCAAAACACAAAACCTGAAATACGTTTTTCAGATTTTTATCATTTTTAACAAATCATTTAATATTCCCCATTAAGGTAATTTCTTAACTTTACGGGCTGATAACAGATAAAACATTCTCAAACAAAAGTTACGTGGTAAATACTTGGATGTATCCGGTGGACGATAGAGGAAGCTTAGAAAAAACTTTTTGTGTTAGGATAGGATATTTCAATCCCTATACCTTTGATTTCGTTAGATACTAAATCGTGACGTCTGTGAAAAGGAATGCTATCGGATATATATACACCAACACCCCTGCCAGTTCATGATGCTCTGGCTCTGGAATACTCAAGTTTTGTGAAAAATTATTATCCAAATGAGTTTCTATAAACCCAAAAATGCCTATTTTCTGCAAAATGATATTCAATAACTTTATAGAGTTTGGTACTAGACCTCTTATATTCAAATGAAGAATTTTCAAACCCCTTGTTTCGGTTAGCTTTTCTATTTCTGGAGGAGACTAACTTTCCACAACGGGAGGGATTCTACTAAAACACTATTCTTCCGAAAGTTTACTTTTGAAATAACGCAGATGGAAACTTTTGTTACATTGTGAACACTAGGTATTATTTTTTCGATTGCTTTTAAAGGGATCCAGAGGTCAAAAATGATGCCAAGTTAAATAAAAAGATTATAGAAATATAAGACTTGACGTGATAATTTTTCCTTATCTTCTAAAACTCAAAACGAA
>JAUZNK010073705.1:0-13794 GCA_035046665.1 Euphysa ruthae | reverse complement strand
GAAATATTCCAAGAAATGGAAGATTTTCTACGGACCTATTACATCGAACCTGACAAAATAGTTGCAGAAAAGGAAGACAAAGAAACGGATTTTGAGGTCGAGTATGTCCCGGAATCGGAAATCGAGACGGAAGAGTCGTCATCATCATCGATGGAAATAATACCAGAAAAACAAACACAAGTTATTCCAGAGACTCAGGGAATAGGAAATACACAGATTATACCCGAAACACAAATAGACATCATTTTAGATGATTAATACGATTTTTATTTATTTCATTGTAATTTGTTTAAATATTTACGATAAAAAAATAAACAGAGAGAGGCGATGCTGAGGTTTTCCGTTCTCAGAAAAAAAAGTAAAAAATCAGATTCCACAAAATAATTTTCCTTTTAAAAAAGGAATTTTACTAATTCGCGCACCCATTAATTTTCGCGCATCTAAGTGCACGAATATAGCCTATTTTCGCGCAGGCAAGGTGCGCGAAAATAAATGGGGCGCGAAAATTAAGGGAATTAAGGTAAAACAAAGGATCTGATTGATTTTTCGAATGATTGAATTTGATTTTTTTCGAAAATTTCAAATTAACAGACAATTTTCAATTTAAAAACACAAGTATGGAAGGATAAACCACAAAATCAATATATATATACTTATTTTCTTGTGTGATAATTAGAAAGATTAAAAAATATTTTCACCCTAAAAGAAAGGGAACCGGTTTAACATTTCATCGCACCTGTAAAGTTCTAACCTATGCTACATATGCAGGTAAAAGTTTTATAAGGGCTTCCGCTTTTCTAACTCATTTAATGCAGACTTTGACACATTCAGCGGCGCCAAAATTTAGTAAAAATTTTTAAATTAGGCAAATTTTAAAAAACAAAAAAACCGGCATTTTTTTGAGTGACTATTTTAATAAAAATTTTAGGACTGATCTAGCTGTAACTTTTTTCATTCGGAGGAGGGTTTAAAAAAAAAATTTTTTGGGCATAAGATGGGTGACACATCTTATGAATTCAAATTATCCCAGATATTTTGCATTTAGCCTATTTTGATCAAATATCTTTCACAGTAAAAAAAATGTGACTTCCATGATTTCTAAAATTAAGATTTCAAATCATACACTTTACATGCGCTAAGTCTCCGGTTCGAGCCATGTTGTGGGTGGTCATTATATAAATACAGATGTTGTGTTGAAACCTATAAAGATTGAACATAAATTCTCTTAACAATGATTTTATTTTGAAATAAGGCAACTCAATTATTTCTTTTGGTGAAATTTTTAGCATTTACTGGAAAACCACATTTAGTAACTTTATTTCTTTATCACTTAAGAAATAAAATATACATAAAAACAAAGTTTTAGTACACAGGTACAAATGGTAACATTTAGCTAAGGGTGCTTCATAGATTTCATTATAAAAAATGATTAAGTTGAAACTTGTAGGCTGTCTTCAGCGAATTCCATATAATGAGGGGTCACACTTTCCAAACATAAATCAGACGTTCAACCCATCATTTTTATATATCAAACAGGTGTTAAACTGAGAATAATGACAACGTTGTTTGCGAGTTAGCATTACTTAATTATATTGTTGATCTGTTCAAAAACATTCCATACATATACAGGTTTGAGAAACATTTAGATCTGGAGAAGATCACAATCTCATTTATTTGAGATATAACAGCCTTATAGATAATGATTTAAAATCTTAAAACTTATTTCACCTCTGGTTGGACAGATTATGAATCATGAAAAAAACAAGTTACAAAAATTTGGTAAAAAGGTTTTATTTAAGATTTTTGGGGTAGTGAGGAAACTACTTGGAAATGAAATTTTTTGTGATAAGGTCATGACAGAAATATTTTCGTAATGCGAAATTTAGGTTTTGGAAGAAAATTGTAGAGAAATATTTGGAAGCCTTTGAGAGAAATATATCTGAAAAGAATGTTCGCAGGAAATTTTTTGTAATTAGGTTTTGAAGGAGAAATTTCAAATAATGGGTTTAAGGGAAATATTGGGAAATAAAATTTTTTAGTAGAGTATTTGAAAGTAAGGTATTGAGGAAAATTTTTGAATAAAATACTTGGAAAAGTAAGCTTTGGAAAATATTTGGTAATAAGGATTTAAATATCACAAAAGATTCCATCACTCAATGAACTATCGGAACAATACAAATATAACAATTGAGTGTTAACCAGTTGAGCGAGCATTAATTTCTTTTCTGTTGAAGCTGTGGTAGGTTCATGTTTTTGAGGTTAGATCAGTGATAATCTGGCAGGGCCACGGGTTATAATTTTAATCACCCCAGATGTCTAGTATTAAGCCCAAAATCATAGTACCTATTTATTTACCTAATTGGTGTGATGAATTTGCGGGTTGGCTTATTGCTGCGAGTTCATTTTTAACGCGAAATAAACCTTTTATTAAAAAAACAAATATTACCAGCATTGAAAATGGTTTTACATTAAAAAGAACGTGTTGAGTCCTACAGCTATAGCCAGTTTTGCAATTTTTAATTAAAAATGTGACATTCTTTGCCAATAGTGGAAACAAAAACTGATGATGACTTCATCAAAAATATGATTATTTTACTCAGATTTCATTCGGCTTAAAACAGAGGGGATTGTCTAAGAACATTATTTCATTCATAATGTTTTTTTTTTTTTTGTCTCAGTTTGGTATGCTTCTCTTAAAAATCTCTCCTCAGTCTATAAATGATTATATATTTAGTATTTCTTGAAGGCCGCAAAAAGTTTTTTAGTTGCACAAATGTGGATCAGAAGTTATTGACATCACATCCAACTTAAAACAGTTATAGAGCTAAAAAAAAACCAATGAGCTAAAAGAATTGCTTTATCTTTTTTCTAATAAATCTGTACGATGGAATAAAAAAATTCTTCTTCCTTTGAACGATAAATTCTTCTTCAAAGGCTAAATGTTCTTCTTTGTGGTTTTGATCGTTAGATTGCGTTGAAGACTTTATTAAAGAATTTTTATGATCAATTTTTTCAAGAAGAATTCCATCGTTTCGTTTTTTAGAAAATTATTGGATAGATACAAGTTGGTGGCAATTGAACACCTAGATGTTTGTACTTTGTGTTAGGCAAACACAAATTTTTAATCGGAAAGTGTTTGTTTACGGAAGAATTGTGATAGAGCAATTCCACGAACTCATTTTTATGATCTTTTGTGAGTTTGTCATCTGGAGTTTTAATACAAACGGGCGTAATACAGTTTAACGTTATGTCATTTTTTTTACAAATGTCCAAAAAAATAGAAAGCTCTTTAAATGCGTTATTAATAATATCTTCAACTATTCCATCGATTTCATTTTTCAATTCCAGTTTAATGCTTTGATCCGAAATATCCAACTTATTTTCATTTTCTTTCGATTTTTTAAATAAACAATCGTTAAACTCAATGTATATAAATGTAAATAATAATAATAATGAGCCGCTTCTTCAGCTGTGTGATATCATTACCATAGTCAAATATCGGTAAAGATTTGCAACTACCAAATAAATATCTTACAAAGTAATTACTTTTACTCAGCATATTCATAATTTATCGTCAATAAAATTTTCTAAATGCTAAAAATAAACGTCTAACCTCCTTGAGTTTTCTATGAAACGGAGACTTTATGCCACAGAAGTTAATTTGACTTAAGCTGAAAAATTTGACGTCAAATTTGACAGATTTAGCAAAATGAGTGTTTTTTTAATGACATGTGATTAAAATATAATGTGAGCAAACAAACAGCCATTATATAGTGGAGCACTTTAATAAGATTTATTTCAATTTTTTAAAGTTGCACATTTTAACCGGACATTTTTTTAAATTTATGTCTAACGTAATTTCTTTCTTGGAAAGAAATAATTCTCAGCTAAATTTTTTCCAGGAACTTCAAGGGATTTCATCAATTAACGATTTTCTAAAATTTTTCGTATTTGATTTTATTTTGTCTAAAGTAGTTAATTCACAAAAAAAGAGATTTTATAGTAACTTTGATATTCATTGGCTGTACATGATTTAGTTCACTTAGTTATTTGTAACTAAATTTGTATAAATATATAATTCATATAAATTTAGATCCATAAGATTTGTTTGCAGACTCTTATTCCCTTACGCTTTTAAATGGAAAATTTTATTTAGCCAAAAACAGGTTTTCATGTTATCAAATACATGAAAAAAAATTACATCTAGAATTCCGTCTGAACTGCTTTTTTTTGTCTGAAAATTGTATTTTTTTTGATATTTTTTCATTTAAAAAATTAGAAGACTATCAGAAATCACGTACCGTAGAGCAAGCGAGGCCATTAAAAGCTATATTATTGCCTCATCCTATTTCTAAAATGTCGAAGGCAATCCTATACTAGCAATCGAGTCCAATATCAGTTATTTAATATATAAAAGTTCTGAAATTTAATGTCAGAAATTGTTTTCAGGGTTGAATTTTTTAAAGGAATATTTCTTATAACTTTAATCTACAGCAATACAGATATTTTATTTTTTCCGTGGTGGACTAATGAGGAATTTTGTTTTCTTTTTTTAGCAGTCCTCCTGATCTCTCAGTGTTCATATATTAAAGTCTTAAAATCAAGCAATCCAAACTCGAAATTAGAATATTTTAATCAAATTTTAATTGATTTTTCCAATTTTCCAGTTTTCAGTTTTAAGAAAAAAACGAAGCTCTGTAAGTTCAACATCAAGTAAAAAGCAGAAATTTATTGAAAAATTATCTATTGAAGGCAAAGGTCCAACATTGACATCAAACAGTATACCGCGTTTAGCTTCTGGAAAAACCTAAAGATGAACAACGCCAATAAAATTGGGGATGAGCAAGCAAGACTTTTTTATGATTTTCAATTTGTTATCTGATAAATATATTGCAATGTCCAAATATCATGTGTGTTGAGAGTGTTTCGATACAGCATAGTTTGGGCTGGAAGACATTCCTTCAGTTTTACAGTCGTTTATCACAATGATCAATGAAGGAGATTGCAAATTTCTTTAAAAGCTTTGATATTAGAGGAGGATGAGCCATTAATTTCTCGAAAACGGAGTGTCAGTGGCAGATGAAAACCATTTAGCATATAGACATTAATTATAGTGCTTCATGAAAACAATTATGAAATGACCGATAAATGTTAAAAAGTTGGGATAAATAGGGCATTTGATGTGAATGTGAATTTGACCGTTATGGTATGGCTATCAGGCAAAATGTTGATAACTTATATAGCATAGAAAAGTCAGCCGCAGTGTTTCATTTTTCTGAAAATTGAGCAATGTATTTCATTAAACGCACTGCACTTTTACGTACAGTTTTTTTCTGGGCTGTTATGTTTTAACGACAGTGAAAATTATTTAGTCAATGTTATGAATTTTGATATGGAGTCTGGTAGTAAATTACAAATCTATTGTATTGGATGTGATAATAAACGAAAATGAAAATGAAGATACAATGCAGCACTTCTGCTTGGTGGAAAAAACTAAGACTAATTCGTAAACGATATCCCAACCCAAATGAAGAAATTGAAGGAAACGTCTACGAAAGTGGTGCACTTCAATTTTAAATGTTTTTTTTTAATATCACTTCATTTTGCTGATTCTTTTTAGAAACCTTAAGAGTCACTAGATTAAATCTTTGTAGTTAACTTCATATCGATAATACCTCCTTACCTATAATTGGGATGAACAGTAGTCGGGGCCAAAAATTTCTATCTTTATTAAAATGATCTTAAAACTTATTGAAATTTCTATTAAATCTTTTAGCTTTTAAGTAACGCTAATAAAATACAGTAAAAATAACTCAAGCATTTTAATCGTATTAATCATGTGTAACTTTTTGCAGCTGGATTTTGAAGCTGGATTATCTATAGTAAGGAAGGTTTGTTTTTTGCTAACTCCGCAGATTTTTGAGCCCAAATTTTCATATTTTTTCTCGCCTTCCTATTTCTTTATTAAAAAATATTTGAACAGTAGAGAATAATTAAATCGAGATAATATTTTCTCGCCTCCCCATTTCTTTTTTAATAATATTTAAAGTAGAGAATAAGGAAGTGTGGCCTAGCTGTAGTACATTTTCCGATTACATTGAAAAATTAATGGAAAATGTTGTGGTTTCAAATCGACTCGAAAGCGAAAACAAAAAATTTTCGCTATCGATTGTTGCCGTTGCACAAATGAGAGCTTTAAATTGGGCTACTGCCCCCCGATTCGAGGATAAGATCATTCAGATCTTTTTGCGAATTAAATTGTTCGTAAACGAACACAATCAATCAATAATTCAATCGAGACAATAAGATGATATTCCTGTTTTCACCGTAGTTCAAACTATTTACAGCACTAAAACAAAATCGTAAGATTACTTTAAAACGAAATAAAATAGTCCGAACAGAAACCATTTATAGAAACTAAATTAAATAATTTTTAGATTTTATCCCACCCACGAGGTGATCTATATGAACGAGGATTACCTAACAAATTTTTTAAAAATAAACCTTGTAGAAGTTTTTTAAAGAACTCATAAGTCGAAACATGGCCTACTGAATACACGGTCGAATATGTCACGTTTTAGAGGCCAAAATTAAGAGGCCTATGTTTTCAAATTTGAGCAGTAAACTTAAACGTGGTATCTTCTAAAGATATGGACTTGAAATTTTCATCAGTGATCCATCATGGCGAAAGGAAATCATTCATAGAATTTCCAACTTGCCACCTGTCTAGTGTATTTTACAGACCAGAATGTTTATGCTTATCTGAGTGTACTCTACGTGCTATAAATGGAGTCAACTATATACTAATTTTAAATAAAAATGTGATCTGGCGAAAATGATAATTTAGAGATAATTTTGTTGCCACCTGTATGAAAACTATTTTCGAGACCAGATTAGCAATTTACAGAGCAGATACGAAATAAAGATTAAGTTTCTACGCTTGGTTTTTTAATAAAAACTTGACCAATGGTTGTGTTACCTGGGTTAATACCGCTGCCGTTTCTAAGACCAGACATTTCCCTCAAAGGCCATTTCCCCGATTTTTTTTATTATTATTTTTTTGTTTTATCTAAAAATAACAAATCAATTGAATAACCACAACATGTAATATATATATATATATATATATATATTATATGCCAATAATAAAAGTTACTTGTATCATACAATATATACCAGAGAAAATTATGTTTTATTACGAAAAATGAAAACTGAATAAAGCTTCAAGAAACATGCGGAGTTTAACTTAAAGTAGACAAAATATGAGCGACACACAAATAATAGATATAAATGCGTTATGATAGTCACCGCCCTATTATTATTCGTAATGGACAATTTATCGCCAGCAGTACGCTATCGTTTTAAAGCCAAAATATTCCCGAACTTAATCTTAAGAAAATTTTATGACGTAACTCATCCCTGAATTAGCAAAGTGAAAAATATTTAAAAAATAGTCAAGTTATAATAAATAGTGTAACTCAATAATTTGAAATCATTTTCCGTAACTTATTTCATTTAAAATTAAAGTGCAAATTCCAAAAAATTTACATTAGATTATGGCTTATTCCTCGCAAAAATATCAGTATATTATAATTCTGATAAACAATTACTAATCTTCGAATTCGGTTACTTATATCTCGGTAAACTGCTTTTTGGGGTGGTGCTGGCGCTCCTGCAATAACTTGAGCCATTGTTTGATGATTTAGAGCTGAATCCTTCTTTATACCGTCGAGAAACAACCAGATATGTGCAAGACGGTGTGAAAATGAGCTTGAGAATCTTTTATGCAAACCTTCTAGATGGTTATTCGTACGTGGCAGATCATAATGAACTCTAATATTAACACTCCACAAGGTATGCGGATATTTGGCAGGAAGGAATCTTCCACGCTTCAATTCAACAAAATAATTTGTTTCGAAATGATCAAGAACTACTTGATTTCCCGCATGGTTACATATTTCATCAAAAGCTTGAATGGTATCAGCTACAGGCACAATGCTCAATTCACTGATTATTCTAATGTTCATTGTCTACAGATTGTCAGTTAAATATTGTTGAAATTTTTTTTGCGTAGATAAAACAAACAGCCCTTTATGGGAACACCTAGATAAATGCATTCATCACTGAATGCTCGTAATCAATCATAATACTGTGTAGAATTACATGTTTATTTAATGCTTGAATTTTCGTGAGAAATTCTTCGTATGTTTCACGCCTTTAACTCATTAAAAGTGCATAGGCACCCACGATATTTCTTCCTTCTTTCAAGCCTTGAACACTATGTAATTTTGAGAATTGGGGTGGAACAGTTGAAAAACTTCCATCCATGAAGCAATTGTTACTCTCTTGCAAAAATTCAGACTTATCATACGATCAGCATTGTTGTTATCGTACTAGAGAAACGACCATTGTTGTTTTTAACATTAACTGGATTTGGTATTTTGAAGAATGTATCATTAAAATTCGGAATAGGTGACTATGCTCCGTGCACCACATGCTGTCTTCCTACATCACGATGAACAGTTTTTAGTTTTGGAAACTTGGCGAGAGTGCTCTCAACGGTACCAGCAATGTTAGTTGCAAAAATGTTATTTTTGGTCTAATTAGTTGTTCGTGCATCTCGTTTTATGTTTGAACGTATCTTCTTTATGTTGACTTTGTCTGGACCAGGTACGTGAGTGTGTTCACCCTTTTAATGAACAATATTATCATGTGGATCTAACAAAGTTTTTCGCATCACAGCCAATCCGACTTCGCCTTTTTTTTGCATTCCCAGTAGATATTAGCGTTGGAAACCGGTTTATTTTTGTTAAAAATATAAGAATCATTAACGAACTGTCTACCTCCTCGAGATTTCGAAGTAAACTCTATTTTAAAATAACAAACGAAATGTTGCACTTCGTAGTTTTTCTGTGATTAACATCATATGCATTTGTAATCAAAATAATGAATCATCATCATCGTTTAGAAATCACATGTTGAGTATAATAAGACTAAGATATATAAATAAACATACTTTGTGAGTAAAGCCACCTGCACAAAGCTCAATGCACATATCATTCGAATGTTTGTTCTGAACAGTTTTAAAACATGCATGTTTATGAACAGTAAAAATTTGTATAGAAAGTTTCTTTTCGTTGGTTTTAGAAAAGGTTTTCTAGTAATTGACCATAAATAGAAATATATTTCTAATTTATTTCTAACCATACATCGTAAATTATATATAAAAAATTAATTATAAAAAAAATCGGGGAAATGGCAGTCAAAAAAATAACAGTTGGGGAGCTGTGTGTTAATGTCATTGGGTAAAGGGTAGTCAGGGAATTGGAAGTAGGGAAAATTTCCGGGAATCAGTGTTCTATCTAGTTTATAACAATTCTGACGAAGACAATTATGAAAACTGAAAAAATATTTGTTTCTTTTTGATACATTATATATGTATACATTGTTCAGATTAAATTGCGTTCATACATTTATTTGTTTATTTATTTAGTCTATTTATTTAAAACTGCATATCATTATGCTTCCTTCCTTCCCAGCAGGTCCGTAGCAATCGTCTGAAACTAATAAATTGATTTCTGATTGGTCGAACCAACATTCCCCATAAAAAGCGACTCCAAAGGTCTAAACAAAAATACATTTTAAACCTACCAACATGCAAAAGAAGACTTATGCGGAAACTCGTATTTCCAAAACATGGACTGGAAAATGAAAACTCATAAAAATAAAATATTATGGCCACAAAATTAATAAAGTCAACACTTCAAGATTATTAAAGAAAAATCATAGAAATGCGTATTTCAAATGTTATCTTTTTCATCTTTCATACAGGCATTTAATACCATTACTTTTTTGAATGAGGCTTATATAATTTTTATGAAAACTCGCAAAATTCTAAAATATTTACAAAAATTGCTTTATATATATTAGCATTTCTATTTCTCTAAATTATATGTTTACACTATCTCGTTAGTAACCAACATCAAATAAATGCATTGCTCCAGTTGAACATGATTTTATAGTGATTCTTTATGACATGCTAACACCAAATCGTGTCCAAAAAACGTTTATCTGCAAACACGGAAAATTGTTCAGTCCAAAAATTTGTAGCACTATCGATAAAAACGAAGAATGACAAGTGGTCTAAAAATTTCTTGTTTATTTATTTATTTTTTCTTTAATTATGGAAACACACTGCGAATAAGAGAGAAAATTGTATCATTGAAAATCTTCCTATCATTATGTGCCACAATATTGAGTTTCAAGTCCTCTGCGAAAAACTTTTGCTGATTAGGGCAAACAATAACTTGTCTGTTAGTCTGATTTACTTACCAATGACTGAAACACTGGTCTAAAAATATATGCTGAAGATTACACTCATCAGAATTTAATTCACATATAATTTAAAAGTTTACTATCAACCAATGAATTTCATTGGTAAGCTTTTGATTAACTTACTATCAACCAATGAATTTCATTGGTAAGCTTTTGATTAGTTTACTACCAACCAATGAATTTCATTGGTAAGCTTTTGATTAGTTTACTATAAATCAATGAATTTCATTGGTAAGCTTTTGATTAAGTTGAATTCAGATGTTTTACTTGCAAAGAATTCATGAACACATTGATTATCTTAGTCTACCTAAGATTAATTGCTGTAAAATCGTAAGATGTATATAATTATTGTATTTCTTTCTTAAAATCAATCATCTCAGGATAATAATTTAAATATTGTCTATTAATATCAAACCATAACAATATAATAAAGGTCAATTAATGCTGCATGTCATAAGAACTCTTAAAACCCGGTAAAAAATTGTGGTAGAGATTCTAATATGACTTTTTGCAGAGATTTTATTATGACTCACTGTCTTAAATCATTTTGGAAACCTGCAAAAGATTTGTTGAAGATATGCTGTTATCACAAAAAAAATTATTGCTGACGTTTTTCTTCTTATTGGTAGTGCGTAACCTAAATTTTTCGAAGAATTACCTTGTATTTCAGGTAATATTTCATTTATGTTTTATAATTAATCATTTAATTAAGAATCAGAGTCAATTAAGAGTCAGCAAATCCAATTAAGCGGCATAGTTTATAATAACTTTAAGCCTCAAAAGCGTTCATATTTTCATAGTCATAGAATTTTAAAAGCAATCAAATAAGTTCTATCTTTTGGTACTGTCGCATAATTTAGAAACTTTTTTTTCTATTTTTACAAAAGTTGATAAGTTTATAAGTTCAACTAGTTTGTTTCTAAAATAAATAGAATTTCGTTTTAAGTGCGCTTCTTTATCTAATAACATTTTTAAAAAGAGATTTGTAGAAAACTTTAGCATGGCTGAAATTAAAAGGTGTTCGCAAATTAAACATAAATTGAAAAGCTCTTCAAGCATGTAAAAGGCAAAAACAATTCTTAAATCACCAGCCGTTTAAAGGCCTACAAATATAATAATTAAAACAGCGGCATTGTTACGTTGGAAATTGTGAACAAGAACATCTTTGGCCATTATAATTAGCTAATAAACAATTAAACGTTTTTTTATAACTCCTACCTTATATTTGTATTGTGAAGCAATTTGTCTGCACGGTTCCACGACTTTATATAAATCATTCCAGTCAATGAGTGTTCGTAGGTTAACATATTCTTTAAAGATTCGTGGTTTATATTTGTCTTGGAAACAACCTAAAGTGCAATAATAAATATCAGCTTTTTAGGGAAATTTTATTTATTCTTATGACCGTAAAATATAATGCTTTGTACAATATGATACAAGGAGTAGTTATGCATAAATATGATACAACGGGTAAATTGAAAAAAATTTGTTTTTTACTATATTAATTCTTTGAATCTTGCTCCTTTATCCTTTGTAAAAATACTTTTTAACTAAATAACTCCGAATATTTTGGTTTAATTATAGATTTGAAGCAGTAATTAAGGGACTACAATCATGTGCAAAATATCATGCGACATATATGCCATCAAGAAACTTTATTATTTGAAAAAAAAATTCCACAAGCAGTCAAAAATATGGCTATATCGCCTTTGGTATATTCAACTTAGGTTTATTTTTTGGTTAATAAACTTATAAACTTGGAACATTAAAATTAAAAACAAAAAGAGAAAAAGGAAAAAATTCCTTAGCTAGATGTGAGGAATGAAAGTGACAAGTCCGCAATTATTTCTGTTTGTTGTTGTTTTTGCGGTTTTGGTCAAGAAAATCACTTTTAAAACATGTGTCAGATGTGAATTGGTGCTAAATGATAAAAATCTCATATAGTATGCATATGATAGGAGCTGGTTATGAATAACATAGCCCGTCACATTGAAGCTCTTTTTATATAAACTACCAAAAAAATTGTAATTGTTACAATTTATGAATTGAAATTAATATTTTATTATAAAAAAGTGTAAATAAACAGAACCTAGATAAAATTAAATCTTTATATTAGACTAAAAACGACTCATTAACTTAAGTGTTTAATTTTTGGTCATTCTTTGGAAAACTTTTTTGTTGCAACAGAGCATTTATTCGTAAGATTGCCATGTCAAAGTTGAAAAAATTTGCAAGAAACCTCTTTATAAATTTAAGCTAAAAAAATCTCATCCTAATTTTTGTCGAAGATATTGGCGTTCGAATGCTTGCTTTTTTCAGTCTGGTAATAATTCCTGTATAAATCAACTTAATGTTAAACTGGAAGCAAAAATGATATCGTATATGTAGTCAACAAAAATGATGTTATATGCACAGTCAAGAAAAAAAAACTCAGTTATGAATTTCTTTATTAAACTTTAGCAAAATTTAAAAATATTAGGAATATGCTCAGCTTGATATGATTTTTTTCTATATGCGTCTAATATATACACTTTCTAAAAAATAAAATATTTTTTTCACGATCGAATTGGAAGTCCCACTTGCTTAGTTATCACAATCAAAAAGATTGCTCTTAAATTACTAGGGAAGTCAGAACATTGGTATGTCGATGGGAATTTAAAATTGTGTCCTGGAATATTCTACCAAGTTGACAAAATTTGCAGACAAAAAAATGGAGAGATTTTCCCATCTATATTTTGTTTGCTTACAAAAAAAAAAACAGTAGCAAACTACAAAAGATTGTAAAAACAAATTTTTAATCATGTCAGAAACCACAATCTATATGATTTTCTTGTCGATTATGAACGTGCCGCCATTTCAGTATACATACCCAAATATCGATATCAAAGATTGCTTTTATCACTTTTTTCCAACATTTGGAAAAAAATTGAGCAACATGGTCCTCAACAAATATACAAAGAGAATTAGAATTTGCGTTCCATGGTTTTTGCTGTTGCTTTTTTGCTTCCTGACCTGGTTTTGAGGAACTTTGTGACTAAATTAGAAACAATCGTAACGCAGACATGAATAATCTGTTTGAAGAAACGTATATTGGATGGCGTCAAAGAAATGCCTTACGTCGTCCACCTTTGTTTCCGTTGGTTTTATGGAACATATTTCATACAACATTTCACAGCTGCGAAAGACGAACAATCATATTGAAGGGTGGCACGGGTGGTTCCAAGCACAAGTTCTGTCGTGCCATTTAGTCTTTTGGAAATGTATTCAGCTGTTTCAAACTGAAGAAAGCTTAGTATGGGTTGAATCCTTTTCGGACACCCCGCACCAGTTCAAAGGCGAAAATACAAAGATTGAAACCAAAGAATTATATTAACAAGTATTTTCGACGATTATGTAAACAGGAACTCTACATTGTATTTATGTACCAAAGCCCACGACCGTGGGTTCTGATATTTTGAT
>JAUZNK010073694.1:0-13796 GCA_035046665.1 Euphysa ruthae | reverse complement strand
TGTATGTGTGTATGTATGTATGTATGTATGTATGTATGTATGTATGTATGTATGTATGTATGTATGTATATATGTATATATTAGATTTTTGGCTAGCTTTTTACAATAGACCACAGAAATTTAGATACACAATTGCTTCCATAAAATCAAGTAGACTGTCATGATCTCCAAGTGATGTTTTAAAAATGCTTCAACATACATTAATATAAAACTATAGAAACTGTGCTTGTTGAACAATCCTATTTCTATAGACATCTGCCTGGAAGCTTTGAATTTGCTGTCTTAAGTGCAGTTAAATTGCATGGTGTGAAAAAAAATCTCAGGTCCTTTTAAATTCTAAAACCTAAAAGTAAAAACAATTAGGTATAATTATAGCCTTTTGGTTTAACAGCACATAATCTGGCGATATTAATCAAACAAATCAGTCAAATCTTTTAGCAATTATTTACAGGTGAAGACATTAAAATAATGGCAAAACACACAGGTAGTAATATACTAAAATCTTTAAATAGAAATTAACATAAAACTCACTGAATTAACACAAGCTACAGCAACTAAACCTAAACTTCCAATCGAAACAGCTCGAGGTTGTGAGTCAAGTTTTACCATGGTTTCCCTAAAGAATAAAATCAGAAAAAGCATTTGATTATTTTGCACACCCCCACCCCAGAAAAGATTTTTTTAAATAATAAATAGTGAAACATAAGGTTTCTTCAAAGGAGCCCATAACGAGCCTCTTCGAAATAAATATTTACAAACAGTAATCAAAATCAAGAAAAAAACCAAAGCTTGTTTCCATTTTATTTATAACTAGGTCAAATGGCCACATCAACAGCATAAACCAAAATAAATAGTGTAATCTGATATAATACAGTCCAATAGACTCCTAGACAGACAAGAGCATTGCATTAAATTTTTTTAAAAAAATAACCAAAGTATCAATTTCAAACATAGTCTAAAAAAATTTTTAAAACATCTAACATGCCAAATGATGAAAAATAACAAAATACTTCATTATTGCATAAAAATAATAAGAAATTTTCAGCACGTGGCCATACCAGTCAAAAAGATGCAAACAGCTTTAAGTTTTTTTCCAAAAAAATTAAAAAACGTTAGGATTCTGGCATTTATGACCTTATGAAAAATCAGCAAGGGGAAAACCATAGTTCAGAAATGACCCTAGACTTTCTATCATCTCTGGTAGAATGAAATTGACAGACTAGTAATTTAACTTTTGAAATTAGTTTCTCATTTTAAGATTTTAAGTCAATTATTCTAGTAAATTAATGATTTAAATCCCATCTGAAAATACAGCTCTGCTATTTGCTGATTACTCACACCAATATGAGAACCTACCATTTACTAAGGCACAAAAAAAAATGTATTTATTTACTCAAATTTCCTTTCTGAAACATTCATGAATCTAACTGTGTCATCCATACCACATGATACAATGGTGTTTTTGCCATTTTCCATCCCCATCACTTGATTTTTATGTCTGTCTCCTTCGACACGTGTAGCTGTACCACTGGCCAAATCCCAACAACGTATAAATAAGTTAAAGAATTTTTATCAAATCAGCTTAACAAGGTTTACGGTTACATTATATTTAGAAAGTTTTTTTTCATATCTGGAAATAACAACCACTCTAAAACATTTAATTAAGTCTGACTTGAAAACCAGAACAAAGGGGAAAATTTCGTTAGTGTTTTATTTTTTATAATTACGTACCAGAAATTCAATATTTACAAATAAACAGATGAATTTCAACAAAAGAAAGTACAGTATAATTAATATTCAAAATAAAAATTTGGGACAAATAGTGAGAGCTGACTGCTGAATCTTTGGAACAGAAAAAAACTATTGCAAGTCAGATGTTATTTTCACAGAAGAACTAAACGCCACTCATGAAAAAAACCACTTATTAACTAATAAACTCATGGAAAAACCTTGAAAGTTTTAAACTTATCAAAAAATCATTAGAAATATCGAAACATTATTTTCCAAAATTTATGGCTTTCAATCACTTTCTTGCTAAAATTATACTAATAAAGCCACTACCTGTTTTTTCTAAGGTGAAATATAGTTAATATATTAATAGAAATGTATTAATAGAAATGTTAAAGAAAAGATATAAGTAACTCCATCAAAACTAGCTGTGAAAAGCAAAGTGCGATCTTCATTAAGTGAAGAGGAAATAATGTTCTTGGTGTGTCCCTAAACAAAAACATTTTTTAATATAATAAATACAGTTTGAGATGAGAAAAACCATACACCATACAGTTTTTTGACACTTTTTCAGTAAATAGTGGTTTTACCTAGGAAGGATATATAATAATGACATTCCTGAAAAAAGCATAAAACACAATAAAATGTATCTAAAAGGTAAATTTGATAATAAATTTTCAAAAAAAAAATGTTCAGATCTAATTATTACATAACTTTCAATACCGATTTTTTAACTGTTATGATTCGAAAAAAAAAATTTTATACTCAAAAAATGTAAAAATATCTGGTCCTGTTATTTGTTGAAAAACTGTGCTAAAGCTAATCCTTATAAAGATAAAGCACAATTTCACAAAATATTGAATAATAACCAGCTGTTTCTGCAAAAATGCGGATAAAAAAATAAATCCTTCTTGACTAAATAGTAATACTAGCGTTAATAGTAGTTTCCTGTTGCTAATATTAATTAAGCGTTCGATAAGAAAAAGCAAGATACAAACCTCAACAACTTTTTTTGGCTTAGACGGGTTTTCCATGTCCAGATAATTGATGTTTCCACTCAATGAGACACTTATCATGTGATTTCCCATCCAAAGACAACCAACCTGCATGTCTTCTAGTGCACTACCCATCTGAAATTCCCTAAAAAAAAACACAGGATCTAAAATAAGCCTCGATAAAAAAATAATGAAAAATCAGAGAAAATTTGAAAAATTTGACAAGGATGGACATACACAAAGAGGCAATAGATATCTTTCAAGAATAAAAAAAAAAGTGACTAAGAATTAAATAAGAGGTTAAACTGCACAAAATTTACCCTTATGGCATTCAATGACTATGTACGAGATTAATATAGCTTTAAGAACACAAGAGTTTATTTAGCATAGATTCCCTTCCTGTCTAGAGATCACATAAGAGTTGCAAAAGTAAAAATGCAAAAAATAAGTAAGCTGTTCGATGATAATTTATTTACAATTCAAATAAATCCTTTATTTTGTATCATCTTAACTATATCCATGCATTAATTGAATTGCACCTCTAGCATAACCAAAGTACTACATAAAATCTCAAACAATCTAAACTTTTTTAGTACACCTTATCTATAGTGTTTAAAAGATAAATATCTAGTTATATCAGTAATTTTGAATTGTTATTTAAAGTTTGAATATTTAATTACAAAATTTTTTATTTAAATTAGATATTGATAAATTCGTTTAACAGAACTTTTCTCTAGCATATGAATGTGACTACTGCAGATAAATGCACTACTTAAATTCCTGTAGTTAAAGAACACATAGCAAAAAGAAAACATTTTTACAATGTTTACCTCAACTTTATAATCTATTTATGAACAGATAAAATATCTTAATAACAGGAGTCATTTTTATTCTGGCATGAAATGCCTTTGAACTTTTTAAAACAAAACTGTTATTATAGCATTAATAATGGCTAGCCAATTTCCGACTTTGGCTTTTCTACACTGCACACAAACATTCTTTTAAATTAATTTCCAATATGAACGAAATCATTTTATGAAGCTAAACATAAGACATCTAAAAGTGCTTTTATGTAAAGTTGCTTAAAAGTTAGGAGAATTTTTCTTTCTTTATCTTATTTTTCATTACTTTTAATATTTTCACAAGGGGTTAGAGAATTTCTGTTCTTTGGGTAAGTGTCCTCCACACCGCTATAACCTTAGCTAACACAACTATACTTTGATGAGATTAATATTTTGTTACGAGTCTTAAGGAATATTTTATGAGTATCTTGAGTGCTTTTTGCCATTACTCATTTTTGCTACTACAAATTTAAAAAGCACAGCCACCAGCCATCCGCACAAACATCTAATTCTGAACTAGATTTTAAATGGATTTGTTGAAATTTTAGGTAAATCTGTTGAAATTATAGAATTGTAGTATTAGTTGCATAAATGGATGTGTCTGCATTGTCAGGATAAGACAAGAAATTTTTGTGAGAAAATTAGATTTCCTTGAGACCCCTTAAAGATTTTTCAGACACTTGTTAAGAATATGATTAAACTAAAATATTAGTAAATTTCAAAAGCTTTGTTCCTCTTAACTCCCAATATCAAATTTCTGACTAAATCCCTAAAAAATTTATATATTTATCCCGAAGAAAAAATTCCAACAAAAGCCCTATTTTCAACCACGGTTTACACTATGCATACACAGCAGCAATTTTCCACAATAATAACTTCTGCACTTACCATAAAAACCAACTATTGCCACAAAAATTAGTTAAGGACTTTCACCAATATAATTTAATTCTAAACACAATTAAGGGTCATTATAAGAATCTCATCAATAATAAAAACTTATCAACCAATGAATTCTAATGGATAGATAATCAAGTAATAAAAATAGAAGTCTTTTATTCCTATCCTGATAATCTATCTCCAAATAAATTTCCTATATAAATTGAAGTTAGACTCTTTACTCAAATGCTTTTGAAATCCAATCTAGATGACTTTCCCACTTTTTATTAATATTCTTAACTTCGATGAAAGAATATTTATTTACAAGAAACTTAAAGAAACTCCAAATCCATAGGTAGTTATTATACTTGTGTCATTTCTTATTCTATTCGAATTCTGTATAACAAATTTAATTAACAGCTGTATTTTCCCACATTCTAAGTAAAGCTCTGTGTTAAAAAAATCATGCAATTAGCGTCTCATCAAAATATCCGCCTATTATCTGCATATTATTATCAAACGAAGTAACATAAATTCAACATGACTAGCCAAAATAAATAGAAAAGTTGCTCTCTATATTCATAAATAGTTGAAAAATGGTGTGTTTGATTTTCTTTCTGATAAATAATGCATATCATAGCATTAATGCTTTTTCAACCAGCAAGGCTGTACGAAACATTAACCTCATCTAACCTATGGGAGTGCGCACATTAGATCTTAGGAGTTGAGGTGAGTGTCTCCTTTATGGTAGATATTAACGCAAATCGTAAAAAAATTCTTGGATTCTTTTTTTACGGCGCCATTCAGTTTAATTATACTGTAGATATCTAATAAGCACTGATCATGAGCAAATTTTTTATCTTAAGTGTATGTATGGTACAATGTGTAATGTGGTATTGAATTATTTAGAAAATGGCCCATTTAGTTATATAAAGGAACTTGTTTCTTTTAGAAAAATATCCGGTTCACTTAAAGTTTAAGCTTCCAAAAGATTTAGTAATTTTATTTTTTTTAATCATATATACATAACAAATAAATATAACTCTGAAAAATACACAGCAAAAAAAAACTTACGCAACTGCTTCGCCTGAAATATAGTTTTTTTCCTCCATATTCCACACCTTGACCGTTTTATCTGCTGAACATGTCATGAGTTTCTTTGAGTCAGGACTCCAACTTATCTAGAGAGCAAAAGATGCTATATCTTCAAACATTAATTTTATTTGTCTTTGAAAATATAGTTTTCCTTCATCATATTTTTTGGAATTTAAGATATATTTATTGTTAATGACAATATGTAAAAAAAGTATTAAACTTTACACAAAAATTACGAAAATTAATTTATGCAAAAATTAGAGCTACAAATAATTTTAAAATGAAATAAATTGAAAATTCAATATTATCACCTCCTTTTTCTCTGTAAGTGTGATAAAAAAGATAATTTATTAATACAAAATTTAAGATTTTTTAGCCTGTGGTTATTGCTAAGATAAATTTTTTTAAATTTTGAATTCTTAAAATCTTTTAAGCATATTACCATATAAGTTAAATCTTTTGTCTTTTTGGTCATTTTAAGCCTTTACAAAAAGCTTGAATAATATTCCAAGAAAAAATTCTGGTGTACACAGACCAGTTAATAAAATTTTCAGCAAAAAAAAAAAAAAAAAAAAACAAGTCCAATGGTTTTGGCAACAAAAATGTGAAACCTAACTGTGAATCATAAAAAAAAATTATCTTACTCCATAAATACCACCTTTATGACACTTTGAAGGCTCACAGATTTCCCCAATTCTCTCCCCAGTTTGACCATCAAATACAAAACACTAAACAAAAATCAATAACAATACTTTACAAATAACTTTTTTAGACAGTTGCTTAGGTTACGCTTAATAGGCACTTACACTTTACGGATGGTCTCAAATTAAATTTTGATTCCACTGTAGAAATAATCCATTGTTAAATCATACTCCTTTCATGGCCTACTTTCTATAATTGTAATTATTTATTTGTCTTTTTTTTTGGTGGATTTAAACATATATATCAATTATATTTTTATTATATTTTTGAGAATTTAACATGAGTGTGATTTTAAAACACCACCCAACTTCAAATGGCAATGAAATAATTTTGAATAAAAAAATTCAATACACTTGGATTGAAAATAGCAAAGCATAAAGAAATTAAAACATCTTACTCGTCCATCGGCACCACCAGTGACATATTTTGAACCATCAGGAGAATATCGAATGCAATTTACGAAGTTAGTATGTGCCTATAATAACAATTTGTTTAGGGCTTGAGCATATGAATGAAACAGTTTAACAGGTGATAGCAAATGAACATAAATCTCCATGCAGAATTCAAAACAAAGAAATTATTAAACCTTTCCTGAAAAAACTTTTTTATTTTAAATATATATATACACTCTATGAACCTAAAAAAAATAGTGACATCTGTTTTTCACAAAAATTTTAAAATGCTGTTTTTGGAACAAAATCTGGCCAAATTTGGCCATATCCATGTGCAAAATTAGTAATCATTAACACCACTACCATATTTCTTTTATGGCTTTAAATTGCCATACAAAAAATTAGTACAAGCGATCATCAGTACTGCATTCCTTTTATGGTGTTAAATCAACATGCAAAAAAATATTAAATGGTAGCTGATTTTTGTTAATATCCCAATAAAAGCCCAGCTTTTAGTAATTTTGTCACACCCTCTAGATATATACTCTCTTAAGTTTATGCAAATTAAAAACAAAATGGAGTTATGAACAAATTTCAATAAAATTGTTTTTAGGCTTAAAATGACCATGTTTCAAATCCTATGGACTGGGTTCAATAAAATTTTCAAAATGGCCAAATTGCAAAAGTTATCATAAATAATATTTTCAAAAATCAAAAAACAAAATTTCAAAAAAAAAAGAAAAAGTATTTCTTGAAAAATATCAAAACTTTCTAGGTCAGGGCGAGGAAAACCATAATTTTTAGCAGGTGGTCAAATGGGTCAAAATATTTCCCACATGGTCCTTTAACTTCATGCAATATTTTAAAATGTTGATTTTAGGCCCAAAATGAAAGTATTTAGTTCTAATACTAAAAAAACTAAAATTTTGTTCAAAAATTGCCACTATAATTATGACCTTACACCTTGATGAAAAATTTCAGGAAGGGCAAATGAGCGGTTACTGGGAAAACACATAATGGACGGACATTCACTAAAATTTTATTAAATTTTGTCACGAATTAACAGTTATTAACATGTTTTGCGATATCAAGTGAATTGCTTAGTTTTGTTTTCATGACTGATTTTATAGGAGTATGCTAACTTATCTTAAGGTTAAACATCAGACAGAAATTTCTGCTTAATTAAGAGTAAATAAAGAGAAAGAACATCTTACGTCATCTTCTGACAAGTATTTAAAAGGAGGCCCTTGATAGAAATATGATTTATAATCTTCACTTGAAACTACAAGTCTAAATGGTCTAGTTTGTTTAATTGAAATGTTGTTACAGGGCTTGGTTATTTTGTTTAGAGCACCAACAGACGTTCCGGTGTCCCACATAAACACATGAGCAAATCTAAAAAAAATATTAGTATAAAACATGGATGTAACCATGCATTGATATCCTATTTACCATCTTCCAACAATTTATACAATTTTTTTTTTGGTAAAGATACTATTTATCTTTCAATCATTGAGACATTAAAAAATTATGCAAAAATGTAGAAAAACAAATTAAAATGAACACCAGGGTTAAAACCACCAGGTTAGTATTGAAACAAACTAACATAAATATCATAACCATTCATCAAACCAAATGAACCGCTATTAAACTATTGGTACTGCAAAACATATAATGTCATATAAAGAGAAATAATATCTATAGTTAGTTGAATATTTATAATTTTTATAACCTTCTATTTTTGCACTCAATAATCTAAGATCAAATAAAAAAATTTGGAGCTCAAGAAAATCAATCTTCCTTAATCCTTAACAAATTTGGACAAAACTGACAGGAAAAAAAGAAATAAATATTGATGAATTTTTAAAACCATGTTGTCATATTGAAATGTTCAAAAAATTAAATCTTCTTAAAATTTATTCTGGCCATCATGTCTAGTTGGAATTCAAAAACATCATGAACAACAGGAAAATGTTACAAATAGATGATTTGATAATTTAGTCATGCCATAATGATTTTCCATAAATCTTAGGTAAATTTTGAACAAAAAGTTGCTATATACTTACTTGTCTCTCCCATCACCACAAACAGCTATTCTCTTGCTGTCTTCAGTCCAAGCAATATCTTTTATTGCTCCACCAAGAGCAGGATATTGATATTTTAGTATATGCTCTTTATTGATAGTATCCCAAATGCGTACTTTACCTGTCACATCTAAGATTAAAAAAATCATTGAAAAACTAGCCACAAATGCTCTGAATCATTATAAAAATTATATTATTCGTACCTCTACAAAGGCATTTAACATCATCACAAATCTTAAAAAAAAAATATTAGGTTTGCCAAAATAAACTTAGCTAACAGAAACCTCAAAAAAGCTTAAAAAGATCAAAGAACTAAAATTTGTACTTAGCTAGAAATAAGAAAGTACTTAGTCATAAAAAACAAGTTAGTCAGATTAAACATAAATTTGTCAAGGGATTGTTCTAAATACTTATCCATCTGAATTTCTAGGATTTTTTCATATTGAAGTTATTAGCATTAACATGATGGTTCTAGGCCAGAAATAATTTTAAAAAAATCATGAATAGTATTCTAACATTAAAGAACTTAAACAGTATAAGAAATTATTTTCTTGAAAAAAATCAAATTATATATTTTCAGACAAAATTTTAGCAGAAATGGATATTTTTATGAAGCAATTATTGTTAGACGGAATTCAGACAATAAAAACCTGAATTTGTCAAAAAAAAAAAAAAAAAAAATCAAAGTATGGTTATTTTTATGAATATGCAACGTAAAGTACATGAAAACCATTTGAACATAAAGTACATGAAATTTCACTGTTTTTATTTGTCAGAACTGTCTTCCATCAGGGACGGAATGCACAAACGTTACTTTCCAACAACACTTTGCTTACTGGAGAATTTTTCCATACAGCTGTTAAGAACAGATTATACGCCGAGGAAATATAAGGCACAGATATATGAAAAGTAACCTAATATAAATTTTCTAATTTTCTAACTTTTTATGAGACAAATAGGATAAGGGGCAAATAGGATGGGATATCAGGGATGGAAAAATAGAATCCATTTTTTATTTCTTATATTCCGTAGATTGGTTGAAGATATGAAAGATTTTAAGGCAATATTGAACTGTCTGGTCATTGATTTGAAAAATAATATTTCTAAGATAAATTTTCTCAAATTTGAGTATTTTGGGTTTAATTTTCTTATTTGGGCATATGGGTCACAACATAGATATTTGTGGATATTTTTATAGTCGCTAAATCTAGAAAAGGCTTTGATGTATTCTTGACTCACTGGTCACAATCATTTGGAATTTAATATACTGGGATAAATTTCCTAAATACTGGGGCTTTGGGGGCACAATTCAAATATTGATATTTTGTTTGTTTATAGATTTCCTGATAAAGATAAATAGAATGAAGTTTTTTGAAAAAAAAACTTATACCATAACGATGCACTAAAACTTTCCATACAGCAGCTTACTGTTATGTGAAAACCTTTAAACTACAGTTTAACGCGAGAATTCTCAAGAAATGTTGATATCCATGTGAAAGTACTAGAAAGGCAACTATGTCCATGCTAAAGACTTCAAAAAGATCTAATTTCTAAATATATTTTTAAAGGATTGAAAATCTCGGTTTTTGTCCCTGGGCCATCCTAAAAAGTATCCTTTTTTCTGATTTCCTGGCCTGATGAGATTTTTTTAAATCTCGAACGGTTGATGTGCTAAATTTTTTTTTTGTAAAATTTTTTTTCTTGAGAAAAAAAGATTGATAATATTTAAAAATAAAAAATAAAAAAAACAAAAGATCGAAGCAAAAAAAAACAAAGAACATACAAAGTGTTTATATTTTAATTTTTTACATACAACTATAAAACATATATTTTTTATCTTTTTAGGATTTTGAACCAAAAAGTTTTCAATGCAGAAAAGATGTTTTGAAGTGTATGATTTTTTAAAGTGCCTATTTTTCATGTTTTTTTTTTTTTTTTGTTTTTTTTTACAAAAGAATTTTACTGTGCATTTATTGTATAGATTCAAATAGTTTCACTATTTATTCCTAAACAGAACATGTTGGGGGATGTTCAAATGGTGAACTCCAAACACCAGTACTGAGCTGCAATTCAAATGCTGCATTTCTCAGTCTTATCTTTTGCTTGTCTGCTTCGGCCAAAATATTATAACTTTAAATATCAGTTGGTGATATAAAGATGCAAAAACAAATGTTGCCTCAAAGTTGCTTAGTATTTAATATTGCAATGGATAACGTAAGCCCAAACTGAAAATAAAATTATATATTTTTTTAAACGCTCGCTATTTTCCCATCACTTTGATGTTGGCATGTATATTTTAGAGCTGGTTCAAAACCCACAACAAAATAATCTTGTTTTGATTTATCGATCTTCATTCATCTTGGGTTTAAAAAACACTCCTTCTGCACTGTGTAAACAAATTATACTAGAAATGAGTGGTAACTTTAAATATAAGTATAGGCGATGGAAAGAGAAACAAGAGAACTACAATAGAATTTAAAATAAACCTAAGGACAGGAGTTAGTTATTCAATGATATTAAAATGAAAAACAAAACAAATATGTTTATATACTTACAGCGTTTAAAACCTACTTAAATTATCAACTGAAATACAAAAATTTTTGGTGGGAAGTTCATAAACATAATTTTTAAAATAAGATAATAGTTTTTTTTTTTTTTAATTCGTTTTTATTATTAAGAATCCCAGTTAAATATATAAAAATGCAAAAATATAGCGAATGAGAGCCTTTAAACTAAGCATCAAAATATAAATTTTATAATAATAACAAAGTGATTATATTGAAGATTTTGTGGTTTTAACAGGACTGGTAGTTCATGAACAATTAACGATTAGGTTAAACTAAACTTAGTATTTATTAAGAAACAAAGTAAATCGTATAAAAATTCAACTGTTTATTTATTTTGCAGTAAAGCCAGTATTCTCCAAACGAGAGATTTTTCAGTACGAATAATTTTGCTCATTTATCTTTATTCATGTTTTTTTTTCGGAGGATTTCATTGCATGGCGTTTGGTTGGGAGTATCCCAGAACTCAAACTGCTTCTGCTTAAGCCTTCTGGAACGAGTATAAATAAAGTAACAATCTTCTTTGGTACACGAACAAAGTCCAAAAACATACTTTTCGTTTCGCAGCACTCTTGGAGTTCGCCTTCGTATCATTTTATCATTCCAAAAAAAAAAAAAAAAAAAAAACTCCCAGGCGCCAAAATTAAGGAGATAAAAAAAAATCTGTGGCCTCCTGGGTGGAATGAATATACAGCCAACCACTACACCGAAAACAAGATATTTTTAGAATGGCCCTGATAAAAACGGATTTTGGATGTACTTATTCATTAGACTGCCATTTGTAGGAAAACCTGTTTTTTAGTAAAATTTCTGATTAAAGCATAAAATATGATCCTTCTAAATCAGTTATGTGGAAAACGATAAAATAATAAAAGAACACATTTTAATAATAAAATTTTTAATTTTTGAGGTATCTTCTATCCACCCAAATTATATTGAGAAAAATGAGCCAAAAACTAATTGTAACAAACAAGTGTTAAATTAATAAATAATAAACTTTTTAAAATACCTCCAGAGCAAATATAGAATCCACTTGGTGAATAAGCAGCACTAGTGGTTTCTTTTGGATGTTGTGTATAAAGATCAGATTTACTGGGATCCTAAACGTAATTAGCATTTTGAAATAAGAAAACCTAGCCTAGGATACTTATACAAAATTCACTGTCAGGAAGAAAAAACTTATAGCATGTTCCAAAGCAGTAACTTGATTATTACCACTAATAGATTGTTTAAATTTTTAAAAATTTACATGCAGCAATTTCTAGAATTTAATGAAGGAATTCAAATACCAAAAGTTGGTTAGCTAAAGAAAAATTGAAAATAGATCAGGTATAAAAATTAATTAAAAACTTCTAATTGATATCAATTTTTTTTAGTTTACATAATGATTTCCATGTGAAAAATTACAGCCATAAGATTTTTTGTTATCAAAATTTTGATATAAAGAAACAAAACTACCAAAACTTCACATAATTAAAATTGAATTTTCATTCAATCAACTAAAATTGGCCAATCAAATTTGACTATAAATAGGTCTGTTGTTTTATATAAAGAAATTATTACTTAGAACACGAAATGTTGAAATTATAACAAAAATATACAATAAAAAAACTATAACCAAATAACTAAAGCGCATCAAGATCATTGAAGAAACAGAATTTTTAACATTCGTCATACGATTGAATAATTCTTTTTAAGAAAAATTAAAATGTTGACTTTCTTGTAGCCTAACATCACCTTTTTTCAAATGCTAGAGATATCCACATTACCAAAGCTATTTTCTATTATATAAAATTGATTTGTAAAAAAAAAAACAAAATTAAGTTTTAGAAAAATAGCCAAATAATCTAATGTAGATTTTTTGATAAAAACTGTTAAGAGTGAGCAGGCAGAAAAATAAACAAGTGTGAAATGTCTAAATTCTTCATTACGCTAGACATCAATGACTTGAGTAATTGACAAATACATTTTATTGAAAAGTTTCACCAAAATTTGAAAACAAAACACAGATTTTAGATATCCTATGGAAAATCATTTGAGTTCACGACCAAAAACTAAAAACATTGACTTATTGAAAAAAAAAATAGTAATATCAAAATTCACCTCTATATCTCGGATAACAATAGTATTTCCTTGGCAGTAAAGAAAATTCTTTCCCTTGGGATCTGCAGACAAATGTACTGGCTTACCTCGAACACATCTTGGAAGTCCTGCCAATGTGTTTACTAAGTAACAAAATAAAATTATATTAAAATTTGAAAAAATTACCAAATTAAAAAATATGCCATATATATTTCATTTTTAATTCGCCAAAGAAAACATGTTTTACATCATTTTCATAATTGTGAGTACCTCTTTAACCCCTTAAGTGTATCTGACTTAATATTACGCCACTAAGGGACTTGTATATTTTGTTTCTGACGTAATATTACGCAATGTAACCTCGCTTTACTGCTCTGTAGCAAACGTAATATTACGCTAACATTGTTTTGGCTGCCGTAAGAATTTTCTAGAAAGA
>JAUZNK010073693.1:0-30336 GCA_035046665.1 Euphysa ruthae | reverse complement strand
CTCTTAACATTTATTTTGTAATATTTTTATTGATAGTGAATAAATACTTACTTACTTACTTACTTACATATATATGTATATATATATATTCGATAGAAAAAAAATTACAACAAGAATCTAAAATAAGTATTAAACAAACAATTATCAAACGAGGCAGTTGAGATTGAATACCAATGTGCACTCCCAGAAATTACCTTGACAATAAAAAACAACTTGAAAATTTCCAAGATTTCAGCAGAATTAGAAACAGTTCAAAAACAATGTTTTTGGTCGTAAAACAGTCATATTTTAGAAAACATGGGCTCTATAAAAAAAAAAAAAAAAAAACTGAAAGGTAGCCATTAAGGTCAATAGAGACCCTATGGTCCTTTAACATTAAGCAAAATTTAAAAAATGAACATGATGAGCGGGCTTTGCGAAGATTACTTTATTAATGTTAATTTTAGGCAAGATTTAAACCCCAAAAATAACAACAAGAGACTTTGACAGGTGCGGTGTTGGTGAGGTGTGGTGTTCACAAATGAGGCACATTTGTTTAAACAAATTTTTGAATGAAAAATTCCCAGTATTTTTTCAAGTGAAGTTGCTCTAGAGAACTATGTTGAAAATATGTGCTTTTCGTATTCAAAATAATGTCAAAATGATGTTATTCTGAATAAAAATTTTCCACTCAACAAGGTTTCTGTTTTGTAAAATCTCAAAATTTCATGATTCTCATGTTACAGTTTCATGTCAAAAATAAAGTCTCACCATAAATTTTATTAAATTAAAGCCTCAAATATGTAAATATTTGCAACTATTTTTTGACATGTTTGAGCCATACCTGAATTTCCTTTTACGACTATACTTGATAATTTTTATGAACATGAGTTTATAATTTTTTGACAAAGCTTCCATAACAGATGTACATATGTACCTGAGTTTAAAGGTGTGGGACCTTTAAGGGGTTAAAACGAAAAAGTTATTAAAAATGATATTGCAAATAACTATAAATTTATTTCATTGCTTCACACATTTTAAAAAATCGAAAAAAAAAAATAAAAAAAATATGGGTCACAATGTTTTAAAAAATTTTAGGTTCCTATTCAAAATATTTTTTTAGAAAAGGAAATTATGAAGAATCTAGTAACACAGGGTGATTAAATTAATAAATTTAAGAGAAAGCGTGGTTTGAAAAATTTAAGAGAAGGCAGTTATTTTGTGCATTAAGAAAATGAAGGATGATTACAAAAAGTTTTAAAAATAACATTACTTGTCTTTTGAAATCTTCAGAAGTATAACCATTCCAATCAGAACTAAAAGAAAAATCCTTTCCAATTCTACACTTATGAGCCGCTTAAATATAACTTTTAAGGCTCTTGGGACACTTCTGGTTTTATAAAATTAAACCCAGGGAGAAAAATAATATAATTTTTAAAACTACTTTTACTAAAGATAAGAAATTTTGTTACGTCAAAAAAAATTGCGTTTTTTATCAACTACATATCAATTAATGACTTTTAGAGAAATTGACAAAAATATGAAATTCTATTTAAAAAAAAAAAAAAAAAAAGACCAGAATTTTTGACAGGTGGCTATGTAAGTCAAAAAATTGCCTTCTATGTTAGATTTATTTCAAGTAAAATCTCAGTAAAATGAATTACAAGTTTCAGACGAAAAGTTTAGCAGATGGATAAGGATTATTTCATAGTAATATCAGCAATACAAGGTTCTAAATTAAATCACAGAGGAATTATACAAATAAATGCGCTAAAGTCACTCCAACATCTTAATCAAAAGATTAAACTTCCCTAAATTTATGTTGTCCTCATCACTAGGCCTTAAGTAACTATTTTGGCTGTCCATCAGAGCATTCACTTGAAAAATGATTCAACCTAAAGTAGTCACTGAATTTTGAGATTGACCTTAGGCAACCCTGGTAAAGCGTACATAAAAAAAAGAAAATATCTAAAGAGTATCTAACTGTACTTGATACCAAAAAAACTTAGCTGAAACAAAAAACCAGTTATTACTGGAGCCCCAGAACAAAGATATACCCATTGAAATTGACCCTTTTTGAGGCCCAAAATCCTGAAGATAGTAAACGCTTTCCTACAGGAGCCTGTGTTTAAACAAATGTATCGATAATTCATACAGTCATAGCAATGTTTGTGAGAAAAGGGAAAAAAAATTCATGTAATAATAAACTTGAAATACTTTGTTGCATTCTTTTAAAGAAAATTATAGACATAATTTCTAGATCAAATATTTGTAATTTTTGGTCCAGTCAGAGGGCTCCAAAATATTTTTCAAAAGGCATTCATATAAGTCAAATGATTTTTTCTGTGCTTTTTTTTAAAAATCTACCAACAAAAAAAAATTATAAACAAATAAAATTATAAAAAGCTTAAAAAGAATAAGTAGAATGGCTTTTAAATAAAGTGATGCACGCATGGATAAACACAGGTGAAAAACATAATTTCTAAGTTTTTGTGTGAAAAAATAAATCTTATGTTAAGACTGTCTGCATTCATTATTAATCTTTCCACAAAAACTCTGCTGAACAAGTGAATCTAAAATTTGATTCTTTTATTTTATTTTCAAATTTTATTCTTACAAACATATAGGGAGAAAAACTTTTGCTAATTTGGGTCAGATTTTTGGTCTTGTGGGATTTATGGTCTGGTAGGATTCTCTAACCAGGTATTATTTTTTTTACCTTTCAGCTGGTTAATATCTAATTAACACTTCTAGAAAGACATCGGGCATTATAAGTCATTGCAAAATTTGTGAAAACATTTAAATGAAAATCATGTTAAAGCTCTATTTCTATTGTCTTAAGTATTAATTCAAATAAACTTTTTAATCTTTTTTTTTTTACTGTAACCCATGTGCAATAGGTTGAATGGCTATTATGTTTTCCCTAAAAATAAAAGCAACTCATTAATGCAAAATAATTTTGAGGAGTTCATCTCATAATGTCAAAGAATTTTCAAGTTATACCTGCATTAAGACTTAGAAAATTCTAAAGCTTCATGATGTTTCCATATAAATCCGAAATTTTGAAATAACATAATTTAACATGAAAATTTTAGAGCATATTTATACGTATGAATAATAAGATGTGGCGTAAATCACTGAATTTTTCTTATACAGCACGTTTATTAACAACTTTCACATTAATTTTATGCTAACCTATTAGAAATAGATTGAAGAACTTCATGCATTTCTTTAGAAATATTTGTAAAGTATTCTTCCACTTTGCTCATGCTGGAACGATTCTTAAAAAAAAGTTAAAATTTTAATCGTAGTTTTATAAAAAAGCTATAACTTAAAAACCATTCATAGGGTCATCAAAAAAATCCATCCATGTTCTGCAAAAATTGTTTTTTGGGTCAAATTGGATTCTGGTATCATTTCACAGAAACACCTGTTGTATCTAGGCGTTGTCCTCCCAAATAAACTTTAACTTGAAATTTTTTTAGATATTATCTACAATTTGAAGATGAAAAATACATAGGGATACCTTTAAATATGATGATTTCAAATTTATTACATATATTAAATATTTATTACATATATTAAATATTTATTACCTATATTAAATAACTTTATTATACATTATTGAACATTTTTTATAAAATTTGTGTTATGAGTTTAGGGCAAACATATACAATCTAATTTTTTTGTTATTCTAACCGTATACAATTAAAAAGTAGTCATAGAAAAGTTTGTCAAGTGCTTTGCTGACCTTCGGTCTTGCGGCTTGAATTATTGCTAAAATTATGTAGCAATGAAGATTGCAAATATACTTTACATTGAGGAACATTTATTGCTATTTTGAACATAACTTTATAATCACCTTGATAAAAAAAGCTTTATTTATACACAAGGTGATAGACATTTTTTAAAATCTATATGGTTTGAGCTCATTACATGTGCTAATAGGCTCTAAGCCAATAAAATCATATATTCAAAATTTAGTCAAAAAATACCATAAAGCTTACTCAATTTGATAAAAACAAGTTGATAGAAATACCTTTTTTAAATATTCCATTCCATTAATATTCATAACATGTGGTAACATTAAATGCAGGACATCACTAAATGCAAAATACGCACAATTTTAAGAAGTGATTAGTTTCACTAAAACCATATAGGTTTACCCAAACAATGATATTAAAAGCGTTATTAAACAAAAAGGCTATTTTGCATAATGGCGAAATAACGATTTCTGTGTTTTCAGATTACTTAAAAGCTTGTGACACTGTACATTATGAAACTTTGCTAAAAAAATAATACTTTTTAAACTTTTTGTACAGTGCAATAAAATCTCTTTACACCTACCAAAAAACAGGACAAAATATGTGCAGAACGACGACCAAAAATTAATAACTGTCGAAATACCATTTGGAATACCACAGGGTATTATAGTATCTTTCTTATTCAAAATTTTTGTTTTCAATTTATCTAATAATATATCAGCCACATGTTTACAGTTGTTGATGATACAAGGATATATAAACAATGCAAAGTAAAATATCTCCTGAATTCTGCCAAAGAAATAGAAAATGATAAAAACAATAAACACATTAAAACAGTGGTCCCACAACAATAACTTAACATTTATACCTACGAAAACAATGTTTTTCTCAACTTAAATGTAAAAAAAACACAATCTAAAAGAAGAAGATCCATACTATATCAAATTTAACAAAAAAATTATCGAACGAACAAGCAAATTTAAACTTCTTGGAATCACATTTAACGAAAATCTTTCTTGGTCCAATTACATACAAAACCTCCAAAAACTCCAGAATGCTACCGCCTCATTAAGTAACAAAACAATTCTGCAAACCAATAAATGTTCATGAGCTGAACTGGCTTCCGATCAAAGAACGATACACCTTCAATACACTAAAACTAACATTTAAAACTCTTTACTCTCCAACTTGGCCTTCTAACTTACCTATCTCTTTTACCAAAGAGAAACATCAGTTTAGAAAATCTACGATTACAATTACAATTGCTACAAATAAATACTCAAGCATTCACTTCAATGAGCTTTCACTCAAATGCGGATCATCAAACGATGTGTTCACCAAAGAAATAAAAAATTATTCTTTTTTTTTCTACATTGCTAATTTATTTTGAGATTTTTATTTTATTTAAAGGATGAAGAAACATTGTAAATATGGATATGCCAATATTTTGTTACTCACTCACTCACTCAATAACTCGCTCACTCCATCATTTACTCACTTAATTACTTACTTTACTGCAAAAAATCAGAAAAAAATAATGAAAAAACATTACAAACAAATGAGCAAGCTAACAATGAGTTTATAGGACCCTTGCTCAGCCAGGGGTCCAAAAATTATCTTTAATCAACTTACATTTTATTTATTCCAGCAAACAATGAATTAGGTTTTCTAAGATCATATAAATGGAAACCAGTATAGTTTCTATAGCGCCATAAAATTTTATGGCTTGAATTTTATAGTTACTTTATTACATTGTATCAAAAAGGTTTCCATTTCTTTGTATTACATTGTTTGTTGCTGGTTTATGAAGTTGAGTAAGAAATTTTAAAATGTTGCAGTCTAAGAGCAATAAAAAATAGTAATGTGAGAGCAAATTCCATTATTTAGTAAAATCTAATTTCAGGACTAAAAAATAAAAATCCCTAATTGTACGTAATAGGATTTTTTTTATTGTGTGTCAAAATTTTTAGATATAGGAATAAGAATTCTCAATAAATCAACCATTACAGCAAAAAATTTCACTGCACCACATAAACAAGCGTGAAATTTTTAAATGTAAAATAATGAACCAATTTTTTTTTGTAGAGAAGTCTTAAATAATGAACTAATAATGAAATAGTGAATAATGTTGAGAAGTCCAAATTACACCTAATTTGGCTTCATTGTTACATTTTTAATAAAGTAATCATCATTGTCTATTTGCAGCACACACTTCAAGTAACATCAGCATTTGCTGGAAGACTAAGAGACTTAACATGCCTGCATGACTAGCAGACAGGTTTAATCATTTGACAAAGTAGTTGAGAAAAACTTATACAACTAGATGCCCTTTCTAACGTTAAACTAATAACAGCAATATAGAAACCGGACCCTTTCATTGTAAGGCCACACACAAGGAAACTTGTTACAAAAGACTAACATCTATCTACTAGAGGAGTGAACTGTATGCACCAGACACTAAAATTTAGTGTATTTGATTACTATTATTAATATTTAATATGTATTTGCCATGTTCCGCTGTATCATAACAAATATATGTTAATCTAGCAATAAAAAACAAGGCTAGATTGGCAGCTCATATCGTCAAAATTGTGTGTATATTAATTGGAAATTTTAAATATAAAATATTATATTAAAATATTTTAAATATTATAAATTTGTGAAAAAATTGTGAAAGTATAATATTGGTGAAATTTAAAAAATTTTAAAATGCGTAAGTGTTTTGAAAATGGTTGTAATTAAAGTGTTAATAGACGATATGTTTCAGTAATGTTTCACTTTTAAATGACGTAAACTTACCAATATTTTCTCACATTAGTGATTGAATTTTCTTTGACATCCAAATATTTGAGCATCAAACATTTTTTCAGACCATATAGGCCATCCGTATCAATAATGAAATTGCTCTGTAGATGTATAGCTTTTAACAAAATCAAATTTTCCAAAAATGGTAGCTTTTTAATGCTAAAAATAAGAATCATAACAATTAAAGATTCACTGGACTTCCAAAATATAAAATCCCATAAAGTAAGAGGTTTAGCCCAAAATTTTTTCACATTCATCAGCATTTGCAGTCCATTTGTAATGCCCATTTTCCATACTACATTATTTACACTCTTCTCTTTAAGATCTAATCTAACTATGGCACTTCAGTTCTTTAATTATTTTTAATCTGCTAATCCATTTAATCTTGCACATCATTTCTAGGTTACCATACTATTGCTGTCTTCTCAGCTGTATAAATTTTCAAGCATTCCTATCCCATCTTTCAAAACACTACACACGGTTGTTTAAAACAACTCCACACACACATTTTCATTTCAAAACCATAAATATAATATTTGGCACAAATAAAAGGTTTTGGCCAATATCTGTATGGTTAAATGGATTTTAAAAGTAAAATTTCTTGTTGAGACTAACTATATGGCTTGGTAGTAGGACTACACAAGCATGCTTTCTTTTTCCTGATGAGGAATTATTATTTTGTTTCAAAAACTCTTAAATCTAAAGCTCCAAATTCAAAAATCAGAAGGTAAACCTTAAGTTTGATCGCTGGGAGCAGAAAAACCCAATTTTAAAAGACTTGTAGTGTCGTTACGATTAAAATTTATTTTCAACAATAGAAAATCCAAAATTTTATCTCAGGTTTTAGTATTTTTTTCTTTCTAATCTATATATAATTAATTCTTTTATTGGTCAAGTCTCATTAAATGTTATAACTTTATCAATCCGCTCCTTCTTCCTGCAGTAACACTATTTTCTGCTATAGGTTACTAGTTAACAAACTTTATTTTTATTCATTTAAGCAAGTTCTACATTTCAACTCTTGATCTGTTTTCAATCTTCCTTTAAGATTATTACATCAATTATGCACCTAATACTTGCAAAACTGAAATTAAAAAGAATTATTACCTATGCCACAAGTAAATTTACCTTCCTTTTTAACTTTCCCTATATTACAACTGGTAACCATCACTTTCATCTTCCCAAGGTTGTCTGGTAAACCTCTTTACTCTAAAGCACTTTCATTCCTTGGCTGTTAACCTTGCAATTTTCTCACTAACTCCTGTTAAACCAACTTGATATAGTAACTTGGCAGCCTAATATAATTAATTTTGAAGAAGCCTCTAAAATTATCACAAATATTCAGGACCTTAACACTGAACTCTGAAGTAATTTTACTTGAAAAAGAAAAGAAACTTTCATCAAATGCATTTTTAATCCTAATTTGGCTTCTAGAACACACATACATTGCTTTAACTATACCAATCAATCAACCTTCCTCACTGAAAGTGTCATTTCTAATATAAAGTGCATCCTTAATGCCCTTTTCCATATCTTTAGGTATTTCTCGTCATATCTTTTCTGAAAATTTGAATATTTTTCTTTTTTTGCCTAACACTTAGTCTTATACTCTACCTATGTCATACACTATCTTTGTTATACCCCACCTTTGTCATACCCTACCTTTCTCATATCCTACCTTAAAATAAACTTTTTCTCCTATTTTACCTTTATTCCATTCCTTCAAGGGGTTTTCCATTTCTTCTACCACAGCATCTAAAGCACTACTCCAATGCAATTTGTCGTTATACCTAGGAAAGCCTTTTTTCCAACCACTACAGAAGCTTCTAATAAGAAATTTTTGAGGATTTTCTAAAAAACCTTTATAGAAAAATGAGACTTAAAAGTTTCTATAAACTTACTACCATATAAAGTTTTGTGTGGCATTAGCATCTTAATTTTTCATGGAAGCAAAAACCCTTTCTAACTACCTTTCAAAATTTTAATCTAAATGTCTTATAATATTGGCTTATTCTAAACCTTTATAGCACACAGAAACTTTAATAAGCAGTGATTTACCTAACTTTAGCTAAAACTGACTCAAACATGACAAAATGACAGTCTATTTTATCAAATTGTGTTATCCACAAACAAATTCAAAGTCATGCAAATTCAATCACAAACTCTGCTCAGGCAATGACCTTACAAATTCACCTTTTGGCTAAAAATATCCCTACTCCTCTTACCCCTTACTCATTTTATATTCAAGGTTTCTCAGATAGAAAAGAGTTTGAGATTAACTTTTAAAAAACCCAAAGCCTAATTCAATAAACTTTTGTAAGTGAAAAAAAAAAACCTGTTACTGTTTAAATTTGTTGATTGAAACATTTTACCTATTAAAATTCAAAGAAAGAATGGTAAGCTGTGGCAGCCATGTTGATGAGAGCCCATCAATACTTGTTATATTATTATCATCTAAATATAGTTCCATTAAAAGTGCATTGTTCTTTAAGCATGGTACCTATGACAGAAAAATAAATAACACAAGTGATCAACTAATACAACATAACTGATATCTAAGGGCTTATTAGAAAATTAGTTCAGAGGGCAAGGGCTTACTTGATTTTATTAATTATATAATTTCTTTGCATTCAGTCTAATTTCATAAATCATGTAATATATTTTCTTGCTTTTCCAGCTTCTTATCAGGAATAGTCAATATTAATCATTATTAGACATTTATAAGCACATCCCTTTGATAACCCATCACTATTAAATTAATATGACTTTACCTTACGTTAACTGCTTTTTAATTAAACTTGTAAAATATCAAAATATTAATTTAAATATTAAACATTTTATAGCTAAAAGCATATTTTATTACTTTTTTATTATCATTTTTATAAATGTGCTAACAGTTAGTGCTAAACATGACTTTAAATTAAAAATATAACTTTAGAAAACTGTTATAGACAAAACAAGTCAGAGATCGTATGTTATCCATGCAAAAAACCATATGTTATAAATTTATGTAAAAAGTTTCAAAACAAGTCATATTTACTTAGAAACAAGATGCAGAATTTAAGATTATATTAAACTTGCACCCAACGCCTAAAATAGTCAGTGAAATACTTTTACCCTTCACAAAATTTTGAGAAAAATATCACAACTGAATATTAGCATTAAATTGCTATTAAGAAAATATTTTTTTAGTTTTTTGTGAATTCAAAAAGCATACTTCTGTAGGTACATAAACGTGCATAAGAGAATACAAATATCAAACAAATGCACTCTAAGTCTTTTAAAAGTGAAAATTTAATAATTAATCAATCTCCAAGCCTTTCTTTCATCAACTATCTAGCTTCGAAATGGAATGGACAGTATGACCTACTGATAAGTTAAGAAGGCATACTCGGAAATTAAAGGGAAAGTCAAGAAAGGTAGTGTATGAAGTTGTAATTGAGATTGAGACAGAAAGGAAAAGATTTTCAGAATATAGATGACTAGCAATACAAAGTTTTTAGAATAGCTAAAGATATGGGGAAAGATAATAGGAGCAGTCTGAGGAAGCAGTACATTAGAAATGATGCTGAGATTTTGGCGATAAGAAAAATAAGGAAGCAGCCTGAAAAAACATCAAGAGAGCATTTTAAGCACAGAGGATCAATGGGATAATAATAGTTGGTCACCAGTTAATAGTGCAGCTCGTTTAATTAAAAAGGATAAGATTAGAGATACTGTAAAGACAATGAAGAATAGAAAGGCTGCAAGACCTTCAGGTATTGTCTCAGAGATATTAGAGCTGCAGGAGAATTAGGGATAGAGATGATTACAGACATGAAAAACCAGATGATAACAGAGGGTATAACACTTGTAGATGGCAGCTTAGCTTAATTGTGAATAGTTAAAGGGATTCCTAAAAAAAGAAAAATGTAAAGTTTGAAGTAAACAGACCAGGTTTTAAAGTGATGGAAAATATTAAGAAGTTTATCAGACCACAGGATGACATAGATGAAATGCAGTTTGGTTTTATGACAGGACGTGGAATCGCAGAATTATATTTACCTTAAAGCTAGTTACAAAAGAATTATCTGATTAGAAAGAATCTATACTTTGCATTAATGGACACAAGGAATGCATTTAATAGAGCACCTTAGGATGTAATTTGGTGTTCTATAGGAAAGTCTGGAGCAGAATATTGACTAACTGGTGTAGTTAAAGCAATACATTTAGTGAAGACTTCCTTGTTAAGGTAGGTGAACAATAGGGCTCAGTGTTAAGCCAATTACTATTATACATTATAGAACTAGAGGCTTTTCAAGGAAGATTATACCAAACTGCATCAAGGAGTAATTTCATGCAAATAACTTAACATATTATAGTGAGTGCAGATTTTGCAGTCAAGCTAGAAGAATAGAAGTTTGAGCCTTGTAAGATAAAAGTGACAGCTAGCAGTTGTAACATAGGAAAAGTTTAAAAAGAAGGTAAATTACCTTGTGGCATATATAGGAAAGGCGTAAGTAATAGTTCTTATTATTGTCAGTTTTCCAAGTACTGAATTCATAAGCCATTCAGAAATTTCTAAATAAAGCCAGATTAAGAATTAAAATATAAAACTTGCTTAGAAAAGGAAACACCAACAGTAAAAGTGTAAGCTCTAGTAGGGAATTACAAAGACAAGACTTTGTTGCAAATAATTTTTTACCTTGATTGCAGAAGAAAATGTTACTGCAAGAATACAAGCTTTGAGAGTTGTTTCCTTGTAAGTAAGTGACTGCCGTTGGTTTCAAAATGTAAAATATATATGCATACAAAGTGCTATGCTTTACAGGAGTGAGGATTGGCCAGTAAATGAAAATGATTCCAATAGATTAGAAAAACCCTTAATTTGACATGTGTAATGATAGAAAAATATTTGATTCTATAATTGTCTCATTATATAAAATATTTACTTATTTATTAGAGAGAAGCATTTACAAGATTGGAGTGTTTATCAGGAGGGTATTTTTTCTTTGTTTTTTTTTTGTTTTTTATCACAGGGAAACATTTATCAGAGGGAGTTTATATATGTTAAACACCATATGAGGAACAGTTAATCAGAGAGAAGCTCTAATTAGAAGGAAGCATTTATCAAAACAAGACTTTTTAAAAAAAGAAGTGTTTATCAGAAGGAAGGGTTTTTCAAAGAGAAGATTTTAAAAAGAGGATGTTTATTAGAAAAGTATTTTTTTAGAGAAAAGTGTTTAGGAAAAAAATTTTTTTCAGAAGAAAGGCGTATCAAGACTGATATTTGAAATAAGTATTTTATTCTTACTTTAGTCAGATTGTTATTAGATAAATAAATAGTAGCTAAGTGGGAACAGTACTGCAACTCATCAATTGAAGAAATCTCATTATTTCTGCATGAAATGTATACTAAGTGATGCAAGTAACGTAAACCCTAAACAAAATGGATCATTTGAAGTAAATATCAATAATTTAAAATTTAAGCTTTGCCCAGTTTACAGTTTTATAAAAGTAATGAGAAAACTATAGTAACAATGTGATTCTGTTTAAATTTTACCTATTTTGGATCCAGTCTCCAAGAAAGAAAAATGTGGCACTTTTTGTCAAAAACCAAATAAAAAATTCTTGGAAATGCTATGAAAAAGCATGCCAGATTTATTTTATTTACAATTTCTCGCCTCATACATTACAAAGCAGATACTTAAAAAATTATTATGAAATAAGATTTATGTAAGATACAGGCCTGAAAATGTTAGTCAGTCCAAGCGAAATTTGTTTCTGTCGGAGAATTTGACCAAAAATATAGTGCAGATAATTTTTATAGTAGCGTAAAAAAAAAAAAAAAAAGAAAAAAAAAAATGAATTAAAGTGTTTTGTATTTCAGACCATGAAAAAGTGATATTGTAACAGTTAAGGAAAAAGCTTGCAGCAGGAATGTTTGGACAGAGCCACAGTCAAAAAAAAAAAAAAAAAAATCACACAGTTATATACACTATGGTAAAACCACAAAATTATCAACATCTATTTTACATTTTTGAAAGCATTATAAGTAAATGAAATGTAAAAGCTCGCAGCAGGAATGTTTGGGTGGAGTAACTTCATTGTAAGATTAAAAAAAAAAAAAAAAAAAATCAGAGAGTTTATATATCTTTGATAAAACCACAACATTTTTAACATCTATTTTAGATTTTTGAAAGCATTATAAGTAATCAGATTACATATAATCTCTGATTGTAATTAATCTGCATGAAACATGTTTGTTTTTAAAAAATATAATTGTTTGAGCTTAGAAAATTCATTGATGTCTCTTTTTTGAAACTAAATAGAATAAGTTCATAAACCTTTTAGATGAATCATTTGCTTTTTTGAAGATAAGTTCAGATTATTCTACAAGAAAAAGAAACTTATACATTCAATATAGCCTTTAGCGGTAGTATTATGCATAAAAATAAATACTAGGAGCTATATAATCATTGATGATTAAATCACACTTTCAATGATATTTTACTAAAATCTCCCTCAGTGTCTGTGAAATTAACAAACACACCAACATAAATGTTATGAAAACACTAGTTTGTAGTAAACTATTTTATGTTTGTAAAAACCACATAATATTATACCCGTGTTTGATTGGGAAAACCATCACTAAATACTGAAAATGTTATGTTTTTATTTGGGAGTGTTTTCTTTCAATAGGCTAATGAAAAAAGTGTTGTCTATCATTTTAGCTGAAAATTATGTGCTGATACAAAATAAAGCCAAATTTTATGCTTAATGCAAAAAAAAAAAAAAAATGTAAATAAATTAAAATTTCAACAACAGCACTATTATAATACCTGCCCAAGAAAAAAAAAAATAATAAAAAAAAAGATCTGAACTTGTTAGTATATATAGCAAATGGGTCAGATCATTTGGTGAAGTTTTGGATCAAATTTTCTACAGCCAGAAGTCCTTTCTAGCATCAACTTACTAACGATACTAACGCCTAACAGCCAGGTTCTTTAATAATGGGGCCACACATTAAGAGACTTGTGTCTCAAGGATGACGGCTTCCTCTTAGTTGATTGCTATTAAATTTTGTTTGCAATCGTCTTTGAATTTATAAAATTTCTCTTTTCCTTTGCTTTTTTCATAATACATTTAATAACGTTGGCAGGATGAACACCATGTACAAACATCCTGTTTTTTTGTAGAAGCCATGAATTGCATTTGTTTATTATAAGGCAGGATAGGCAACAAACATGGGTAACTTTTTAAATCCTTATAAAGATTTTAAAATGATCTATAATTTCAATAACTTACAAATTAATCTAGTGTTCTAATTATATCTTAAAATAAAGATCCATATGTTTGCTGTAATTTTAAAAGGTGTCCGAAAAAATTAATTTTGAAACTTAATTTTCATTTCATAAGAGACTTTCAAACTCCTATTAAAATAATATGAATTAATATTTTGAATTCATCATTGACAAGTAATCAAGACATAAATACCTTGTTTAGGCCTTAGTTATTTTTATGACTTGTAGCTCCTTCCAGTAATTTATTAAATAGAACAAAACTTATTGAGACTACCCTTCTCTCAATATAAGCAAATATTTATAAAACACTCTGAGCATTATTTCTTAAAAATTTTTCAGTATTAGGATTTTATTCTTAGATCTTTGTGCCTGAGGATAGGTTTCAAGAAAAGCAGGTTGACGCATTAAAAAAAAAAAAATAGTTAAGAGTAAGTACCAAAATCATTTGAACAGATTTAAATTGAAATTGTCACTATAAACATTTTGTTAAAAGCAATTTAATTATTGGATTGTATTCTTTTTTCTATTTGGATAGAAAATAAAAAATATTTTTTTCTTTTAGTGACTCTTCATAAAAAAATCTTTTAGATTGAATGTTTATCAAAGCAAAATTTAACCATTTTTTGCAGACAAACTTTTTGCTGTAAAATCAACAAATGAAAATTTTGTGATGAAATAAATTTTTTTTTCTCTTTAATTATTATAAGTTAGAAATTTAAGTTAAGTTAGATGTTAATGTGGAATATGAGTGGCAAGCTATTTTCTTAAAGCAATAATGCTAATATTAAGGTATTAAGCCAAATTGTTTACCATAGGTTAGAATGCGAGGAACAAGTTTTCTAATAGCAAAAATCTTAACACATTTTTATATAATATTTTATCATATCATAAAATTTTAAGACATACATGATAAGGGCGGTAAGGACCATCTAGTGTACGTGTATGAGGACGGTAAGGACCACCTAGTGTACCTGTAATGAATACTTAATTGTTTAAAGTATAAAATAAGACATGACACGCGGCCTTTTATCGCAATGACAATTTCAATTTTTAACAAGCTTTATTTAATGACATACCAATACTTAGTTTGACAATGGGGAAAATTCAAAAAAGAATTTTGTTCAGCATAACATATCTTTTTATATCAGTTTGGACTACGGAAAAGAAAGGGACAAAAAAAAAAGAGGATTATAGTTGATTGAAAATCAACAAAGTAACATTTCATATTTACTATTTTTCTTTCAATTTTCTTAACAATATCACCAGGAAGTTCTCACACAGTGCATAATCAAGAAGTAAAAGCGCGCTTAAATAAATTTAAGAAGACTTTTAGTCAAACTGTGAAACATTTTAAAATTTCTGTGTTCAAATACTAAGTATACTTTCATGAGAAAAAACGACTCAATTGTGCGGAAGAATTTTACGGACTGGAAAATTGATAACCATATTCTCTGATGTGGGGGACTTTTAGGCCCACGGATATGTTCAAGCTCAATTTTTAGGAGAACCAATTGAGGTATAATGCTAAAACTTTCAGGAGCTACTTTACATTAAATTTTGAAAAAGAATATGAAAAAACAATTTGGTTGACTGCCACCATTTTGAATTACGATATAAAAACGTCAGCAGATTATTATTTTTTATTTTTAAAACATTCTTTTTAAATGATTTTATTATATGTTTTTTGTGCTAAAAATGTGTAAAATTACTCCCAATTGAATACTTTATTAATATTATACCATTTTTAGCCAGTTATGACTAAAATTTACAGTGTGACGCCACAAATAAGAAAAATAGCCCCATATGTTTCATTCAAATTCGATGATTCAGAACTTATAACTCACAACTTTTTTTTTCACCAGTACAATAACATAATCATGCCAAGTTTCATTACAAACAGATACAAGGAATACCTTAAATTTCCTGGTTATTATCATATTAGTAGAAAATCTCTATGATGGAGAGTATACATATATGTTAAAACCAGGAAATAAGCACTTACTAACAATGAAAAAAAAAAACATTTCAGGTTGTTAATAGAAAATGGAAGTTTATATTATTATTTTATCTCAAATATATTTATTTGTTTTAAATAACTTTTAAATATTGGTTTTATCAATGGTTTAAGATTTATAGGGTATGGGATTAATGTTTAATGTCGCTAATTGTGTTTTTATGTTTGAAGTTATTATTTTTTAATAAAATGAGTAAAAAACAAAAAATAGAACTTCTCTCTACATCAAGATCAATAAATGTAGAAGAACGAATCAAGACGATCAACTGACAAAAATGTTTTATATGCCAGAAAAACAAAAATGATGTATTTCAGTGTTCAATAAATACAAAATCGAATGTTACTCCTGAGAAAGAATATAACGAATTGGCAAACATAATAGAACGCTTTAAATTAGAAAATGCCATGCCAACTGATGTTAAGTTTGATGCATTAGAAGATGGGAATGAGTTAAGGCTCTGTACATCCATCAAGCGAAACATCATAAATCTTGCAAGCTTCCATTCATTCAGACATTGCTAAAACACATTTTATCGATAAGATCAGCCACTTCATCGACATCCAGTGAAACTGAAAATGGTGAATCGACATCCTCAACACCAGAGGTAGATTTTTGTACAACATTTTAATTCATTCACAGGCGCTATTTGAGATAAAAAAGTATGACATCATATTTTTTTTTGCCAAAATCGGTGGTTGTACTTTACATGTATTTTTTGTATATTTGTAAATCTGTTTTTTCTCAAAAATGATGAGTTTGTATTAAAAATTTGAAATTGAATACTTGTCATGGTTTTGATGCAAACCAAAATCAAAGTTTTGGCCTTAAATCTGACACTGAATCAAAATTAACAACATTTCAGAGAATATCTCCAGTTTTCCATGTCCGAATTCGCTCCAATTTTGTATATTCAAAATGTCTCATCAATTCTGTTACTTCTGTGATGGCGATAAAAATACATTCCATTTAGTACAATTATTCTGACTTGACCAAAGGTTATGCCGGTGTGCAAGGATAATTCAGAAACAAAACGCAAAACTACAAAATGGCGATAAGATAGCACACGATGCAAAGAATCATTGAAAATGTATTTTAGACCTGTATCACCAATCTAACACAAAATAGCTTGAAGGTCAGATGATTGGAAATCAGTTTTCTGAGATAATATCGTATATCGAAGTGACCTCCATAGCAAAACAAAATGTTATTTCTGTCTTTAAACTTTCAGAATTAAAAAAATTTCCACTGAGAAACTTAACGAACTTGGCATGGTACAAACTGCAAATATTCATATTACAAGACTATAATATCAAATTTTAGCACAATTTGATGATTTCAGTGAGTAACGTGAAGAGAGATATGTCCTATCAGCATTAAAAACAGATATCGATGAAGCACTAAAATCAGTATCAAGCATTGACTATGATGACAAAAGATACATTTTAGCGAAAGCTGCCAAGATCTTGAGAAAGGATATATTAAATGATGATCATGAAGAATTCAATAGTTCATTTGATATAAATTGCCAAAAAGAATTTGTACCTTCTTCTGTGAAAGCTCTAATTTCAAATTTCAATGGTCATTCTGGGGCCAAGATAAGATCAGTATTTTTTTCCAAAATTAACCAAATAAAAAATACAATGTGGATTTTCATAATAATTTACAACAAATTATTAAAAAAATTCGGATGGTTTTAATTTGGTTATTCAGGTTAATTTGGATGGAATCACTCATACTGCAAGAGCTGACCAAAAGGAGTGACTCCAGATATTATTACTAAATACTTAGTATTACTATTAGTATATACTTAGTTAGTTAAAAACAACCCTTAAAAAGTACGTTAGTTGTAGCTACTTCATCAAATTATTTATTAATTATACATATTATATATTAATTATATATAAGTTTATGAATAATTTTTTTTAAAGCCAAACCAAGATGACAATCGGACTGCTTATATTTAATACAACAATTCGAACAAGGCAAAAGTTCTCGTCTTTGCATTATTCGAAATTAAGTTAACCGCCGACACCGATTTACCTTGATCAGTTGATATGCTCATAAACTTGCCAAATCAATATTATAACAAAATTGTGTCGCCTTGGAATTACGATATTACCAGATCGTATTTTACATACTTCAACTGAGATGAGAAACACAGCAATCAAATACTTTGATAAAGAAGGAGAGATATGTCCTTTGAACTTATGGAAAAATTTATTTATAACAGCTGCTGTAGACAACGTAGATGTAAGCCCAATTTCTGCAACAGTAATGTCATCACTGCATGGTGTAGTAACATCTCTATACCAAAATATAAAAGGAGAAAAAGATGGAGATATTGTTAAAACGTACACCACATTGTGAAAATGAAGATTAAAGTCTTTCATGGGCTACATACCATTCTCAAAGTGCAAATTAAAAATGTTTACATTCAGATCTATCATCTTTATTGCCAATTTGGAGGGAAAACACAACCAGTCATAATTAAGCACCTGTTGGATGTTATTGGAATATGTTTTCATAATTAAAATCCAACTGAAGCTCCAGTAGTAACCTTTGATCAACCTTTGTATGCAGATGAAAAAAGATACAATGGCATGAGTATGGCGCTTCACATTTTGTAATAATGATGGGAGCTCTCTAAATATTTTATGAACAAATTTTTCAGCCACAAAACACAAAAATATCCACCTAAAAATGGAAAAATTAGGTCTGATGCAAAGTCTGATCTTTTACACTATATAAAGGAGATTGCTGAAGGAAGTGAAACCAGTCCAGTGTTTGATGCATTGGTATTAAAAGGCTTTGATCTGGTTCAGATGATACACCTAGGCAAGGAGAAGTTGTTTGAAGATTATGATAAAAATCTCTTTATTCCAAAAATTCTTAGAGAATCAGAAAGATATCAAAGGATAGATGTCGTCTTCGATACCTCCATAGTAGAAAGTTTAAAAGTGACAACATTGAAAAACAAGGATAAGGCTGAAAGTGGAAACCAGAACACAACCACCTACAAGCTGGTCCGCCTTCCTCAGAAAAAATGAAAAAAAAAAACTGAACTTTTCAAATCCCTGTCCGAAGAAGTTACAAATTCTACTTTTACGTGTAAAGTTATTTGTGCATGTAATAATTGTGTGCTGAGCAATTGAGAATGTGACATTAATAATTTAGCCCCATGCACCCAAGAAGAAGCTGATACCCGCGTCTTTCTTTATGCCAGAGATATGGGCATTTTGGAACAGGGAAAAATCATCAGTATATTCCATATGTAATTCGATTGGTGAAAATAAATCAAAAGCTTATTTATTCTTCCATGCCTTCACTGGCTGTGACCAGGCCCCATTCATGACACAGTGAAGGAAAGAGAATGCATGGAAAATGTGGAAGAACTATCTTGAAGAAGCTGAAACGTTCAGTAAACTTATTGAAACTCTAAAGAAAAAAGACATCGAAATAAAATACGATTGCTAAAATTGGACGCTTGTAGTCCTGATGTACAAGAAAACATCAAATTTCATCGATGTAAATATCTGCAGAAGAGAATTTTCCATGAAAGGTAGATCAATTGAAGGGATACCACAAACTCAAGCTGCACTTGTACAACACATCAAGCGTTCAGCCTATATTGCTGGTTGTGTGGAGAAAATCATTATAACAGTGTCCTGCGCTTCCTTCTCTGACAGTATGGGGCTGGAAAGAAGTAATTGACAAAATATTAAAGCATATTTGGTCAACATTACCAGAGGTGTCGTTAGCAATACGTGATTTAAAAAAATGTGGATGTGATCTAGAAAGGTTGTGATGGACGTTACAAATGCTATAAAGCCAAACAGCCTTGCATAGAATGGAGATTGTGAAAGACAGTAGCACGGTAGATATGTTTATTCTTAAAAAAATATGCAATACTACTTGTAGTACATTATATTTACTTTTTGTTTTAAAACAATAAGGAAATTTCTGGTCTATAAAATACATAATAAAAGCAATACATTTTTACTTTTTTAAGATTACATTTTAATAAGTTTTGTTATAAATTAGGTAAATTTTTTTTTTTAATTTCAAAAATAAAAATTTTATTGTGTGATATTGAAAATCTGGTCTGCAAATGATATAAATATTCGTTTGCGATAATATACGGCTTGTAAATATTTTATTTTGTTAAAAGTTACATTTTATCATATTATACATGTTAAAATATACATTTTATTTATATAGAATGTTTATTGAATAAGTATGCTTTTTATTCATAATAATATATCACTTTTAACTAGAAAAAAAAAAAAACAATTTTGTATTTTTCTGCAAATTGCTTGTCCCAGGAAATTCTGATCTGTAAATTACTTTTTTTATCAATATCTTGAGAATTACTCGTGGAAAACATACACAATTTTAAACAAAAGTTTATTTTGTATGCTTGAGCGTTCCTAAAAATTGATGTTATCTTAAAACTTTAAATAACAATTTTACAGACTAGAATGCAAAAATGAGATCTGGTCTGTAAAATGTACAAATATGACATGATTTACCAAAATTTATTATACTTCAGTTTCTATTAGTTATTTAAATATTTGAAGGATAAATCAAATTAGATAGCATAATCTATGACAGTTTTTATGATTTTTGACGTTATAATAATCTGGTCTGTAAAACACACACTTAAAATGATTTTTTTTGGCACCCTATCCTATTTTTATATATACATTAACTAATATCAGGATGAATTTTCATGCTTTTAGCAAAATGTGCGCAATTGCTTCACCATTCTGGTGCACTGCTGCATGGTTAAACAATGACAATTTTTAGACCAAATTTGTCCATCTTGGGGGATTGAGTCTGAAACTTTCAAAACAGATAATATGTATCAAATATATCAAAATATAATAATATAATATATCAAATCATATCAAATAATTATATAAAACTGTTGTTTTACTAACTTCATTCAAAATTTAGGCAGAATCAAAATTTCTTGAGAAAAATGAAAAGGTTTTATTTTTAACATGTTTTTACTTTTAAGAGTGTGAAATCATTTTTCCATTTTTAGTTTTGAAGGTGATTCACAAATTTTCTTGAATAACTATTGTTTGGAAAGTCTCATGGTCCTTAATTTCATGTTAAATTTATAACAAAAGTAACAAACATATTCTGATAATGGAGCTAAGAGAAATTTGTGTGCTTTAAAATTTAGAACATCAGGAATAAAAATTTATATAGCTACAACTGCACTTGATAAAATTATAATTCCTATAAGAAAATAATAAACAAAAAAAGAACGGAATCTTGTTGACTAGAGAAAAGTTTTTGAAAGACTATTTTCTCCCTGTATTTGCTAAACATTCATCTAAAAATAAGTATATAAGAATGGATATACAAAATAAATTGTTAAACATGTGATTTTTCTAGTTATTCTTAAGTTCATGTAGAAAATAAATGTCTGAAAAATATAAGGATAGTTCATTCAAATGAATGCGCCACTGTTTTTTGTTTTAAATTATGATGGCCAACGTTCGTTTTCACAAAAGTTTTCACATATTTTAGCTAACTAATGCAGAAATGATATTCAGAAAAAAGTTTCTTTCATTTAATACATTTTGGGTTTCAAACTAAAAAAAATTTTCAAATTTGATGGCATACTAAAATTACAAATTTAAAAAATTATACTACAGAATTTTGCCAGCACCATAACATGATTTCCAGAAAAAAACAAATTAATTTTTGAGCAAACAATTAAATCAAACACAAACCAAGATTTTAGCATTTTTCAGTGCAATTTAAGAAAAAATTAATTATTTATTATTTATAATATATTATTTATTATATATAAATTAATTATTATTATTTTTAATTATTAGTTTCAAGGTCTTGCTACAAAAATATAAACATAGAAATGAAATGTCTTTAAATGCGAAAAAGCCTCAAGGTTAGTTTTCTCAACCATTTCCTGAAAGTAGAAAACTATGTGTCGAGTCTATAAATGTTATTATGCTATGTGAAAAACACAGTAAACAAACACATATGAATTAATCACCTTGGTAGATACGATTTCATTATTGTCCACATTTAAAAACACCAATCTTTTACAACTTTCAATTCCACCTAAAAATCAAATTTTTTTGACATGTTTGAAATAAATCGGTGAAAACGGCTTTGAAATAATTAAGTTGGAAATGTTTTGTATTCATTTTATCATGATCTGATATAATATTTATTTAACAACTTTGTGTCAGGTAGCACAAATAACGCAAAACTTACCTAATCTTGAAATTCGATTCTGAGAGACATCGAGAAAGAGTAAGTTTGGCAAAGAATTAAATGCCTTTAGTGATGAGATACAGTTTCTTTGCAAGTTAATAGAATGTAAGTTGCTATTTACACCGTAAAATTTCTCCAGTTTACAATCCTTAAAAAAGATATACATATCATTATCTGTATCACAAATATTTTGTTTTGCAGGATAAAAAGCAAATTTAGTAAAAATAGCTTCTTTAAATTAAATTAACAAATTCAGTAATCTCTCAGCAATTTTTTAAAACAAAACATTTAATAACTTCAGAATAATTAACAAACATCGTTAACTATCTATATTTTAATTCTATGTAATTAATTTGTAACACAATGACATTTGTAACATCAACTGTTGATTGCAAATATTATTTTTAAGGTCTATAACATTACTTCCAATTTTTTTCAAGAGGAGAAATTTAAGATTCACTGCTGCACTCAGGTTATTTAATTATAAAAAGAAAAGAAAAGAAAAGAAAGAAAGAAAGATGGCAAAAGGGTTTGTTGGCATGTTATTAATCACAAATAAAAGAATTGATTTTTATTAATGTATTTGTATTTATAATTTCTGTATATAAAACAAAATTATAATAAGTACAAGTAATATAAAACTAAATTTAACAGTAACTCAGTATTTTCTCAAAAATGAAGTGTATAATAAATAATTTATTAATATATATTTAAAAGTTTACTGTAAGTTTAGCAGAGTTTTTATATGTTAGTGAAACCATATAACGCTTCATGATCAGTCTTCAAAATTCCACAATGAGAAAATTTCCCATGAGATTATGTTGCCTATGGCAAACCTGTCTTCAACTTTTGAAAAATGAATTTTAAGCTAAATTTTACTTTAGATGTGCCTTAAGCTAATAGAGAATTTAGTTATTTGTAAAAATCTGTTAAGAAAAAGGTATTTTGTGTCTTTAAAACATATCAAGCAGCAAATTTTTGCCTCAATACGCTAAAAACCTAGCAACAAAACCAAAACCTGCACCAATTTCTGTTTTTCAAGGTTGATTCAGAGGGCTAGAAAAATTTACAGAAACATCAAAAGAGAAACCAGAAATAACTTTACTTACGTTGATTTTTAAATAATTTAAACTGGTTAGATTACTGCAACAGAAGCCATTTTCTAAAGAAACATTATGCAAACAAAGGGCTCGTAGATTGATAAAATTAGACAACGGATATTCATTCTTGTGATTGGATAATGAAATGAGCTCCAAATCGATAATCTAAATAAAAAAAAAATTGATGTGCCTTACTACAGCAAAACTTTTCAGTTAAGAAATTTTGACAGGTTTGCTTGAAGGTAATTATTTTAAGTGGAATTGAGACCGAGAATTTTGGGGCAGAGTAAACTTAAGATTTCTTTGTCTAAATTTCATACCACTTAGCTTGCTGGATTTTTCTAATCAATTAATTTAACTAACCTTCAATTAACCAATTAATTTAGAAATTATGGGAAATAGTGATATTGTCTTATAGTTTTCATTTAGGGTCTGTTTCGCAGCCTTACCTATACAGCAATTTAACTCCATTTTTAGCAATTTGGTCAGGTGTGTTTCACATATATTTCGCTTAAATATTTCTACAGAAAAATTTTTTCCCCATTTTGATTCAAGTAAATATTTTTTGTTTGTCATAAGCTTTATTAGCGAACCCTAATTTATAGAACGTTTTGCACTTTTTTTTCAAATTTTCATTCAATACTTAAAAATTTTTTTTTCTTCATCCTAATTAAATTTCTCCTTTTGGGATGTTAGATAAATTATCAATAACAGTTGAGTTATCAAAACAAGGAAACTATAAAGAATCTGAAAAACCCTTTCATAAACTTCAATGGTTTTTAAAAAACAGAAATTTATTAACTTTTAAATCCTAGATATAGTAATTTTTTTTCTACTAGTAGTTTTAGTAGTCATTTTATGGTTGAATAACCTTATTATAATTATTATAATTATGTAATTATTATAATTATATGGCATAAATGTTTAATAGTAGTGTTTGTTTATCAGAGTGTGATTGAGGCATTGCAGGAAACAGGATTTGATATTTTATTATTTAGCCACAATAAAAATTGACAGCAATAATGTAAAAAATTTTAAGTAAAAGATGTTTTGTTGAATGTAGTGGTAGACTTGGATTACTTCAATCAAAGAAACAGTTACCGTTTTTACATAGATTTATATTTTGTAGCTAAGAATAATTGAAAAAATTCATGGTTGGTTATAATTCTGCTCCAAGCCCCTGAATTATAAATTTTGGCTGCTCATCTTCACCTTTAGAAGCTTAGAATAAATTTATTTTGAGAAAAGCTACAAGACAAACACGCAGCAAGTGTAAATTAGTAGGAATCATCTGTTTAATATGACAGGGATAAAAATATCATTAGGATTATATGTTAAATGTTATGATTCAAAATTGATACCTACAATCTTGTTTATAATATATTGGAATTTTATTAAATTTTAGCACAAAGTCACAATTGACGCATGGTGTAAAAGTGATTTTCTAGACGAAAATGGCAAAAATTATGACAATCCCAAATTAGCACGGACTTGTCACTTTAATGTCTTAACTCTAGCAAAGAAAAAAAATTTTTTTCTAAATTTCTTATTTCTAAGTTCTTTAAGTCTATTAGCCAAAAGGTAAACCTAAATTTGAGTGTACCAAGGGCGGTGTATCCGTATTTTTAATCGCTTGTGGTAATTTTTTTCATTTATCAAGGTGTCCTAATTTCGTATAAGTCCAATAATATTTTGTCGATGGTTGTAGTTGAAATTGAATTATCTCATTAAAAAAACTTCATCTACCTGTTGCATGTTCATATTGTTCAAATTATCTGCATTGACATATATTTCATTAGAATGTACTGCAATAGAATTTCTAGAATACAAAAAAAATTTTTTTTAGATAAGACATGCCTCAAAAAAAAAGCAACGGCAGCTTTACTACTCTTACGTTAAAATTTTTTAAACCAAAATTTCAATAAAACTACTTGCTCAAATAAAATAAAATTGAAGTTTTTGGACAATTTTGACTTTTACAAGGTTTTTGGGCAATATGATTAGTTTATAACTTGAGTAAAATAGTCGAAAATTTTGAAGTGATTATCAAAGAAACCATAAGTTTTTCTTCACTGAGCCTCGAAAGTGAAGAGGTCGCTTAAGAAAAGATCTATTGAAATGGGAAATAATTAGTTAAAAAGAAAAAAATTAGAAAGTAGAAAACCAAAGTTCAAAATAAATACCATCAATATAATTATTTAATTTATATTTTTAGACAAAAAATAATGATCAGACCAGCCAAACCGACTTGTCAGGGAAAAATAAGATAGATTGTATGCTTGAGAATATAATCACAGATATGTGGCAACGAAAAGCAAACCACATCAAAGATGTTATGAACATCCTAGTGACAACCTTTAATAACTTTTGTTCAAAGAATAAGTTAACATTCATGAAGGCTTAAATAGAAAACTTAAAAATAAATCTGATGAAATGAATAACAGCTTGAAATTCAATTAACAGAAATCGATATGCGGTAGATGACTTTCAGACAGTAAATAGCAGGGGGAAAAAAAAGGAAAAGCTGGTAATTACATCTTAAAGAAGAGAAAAGATGATAATTCTTCTTCAAATACAGATTGTGAAGAAAAATATGAAAAGCACTGATGTAAAAGATCTCTTTCTGCTTTTCCCAGTATTCATGTCAATGAAAAAGGATCATTTGCTCTGGATGAAATGAAATCATTTTTGATGACTGGAGCTAATGATGATAACAACAATGATGACATAAAATAGATGGCAAGTAGCACAATAGCACAAACAAAGAATGACAAATTAAGTAATGATGACATTGATAAAAACAAAAATGAAAAAAAAAAAAAAAAAAAAAAAAAAAAAAAAAAAAAAAAAAAAAAAAAAAAAAGCCTGTGAAAATGAATATTAGGTAGGGATGTAACACGACAGCCTCATTCAATGCTGTTATATAAGGCCTCTATACTATAGAGTACAAGATAGAGAAAAACTTCAGGACTGAAATATAACACTGATAACTTTGAAGTACATATACAGCTTTTAACTTAATTGTAAATTATGTGCATATATCATGCATGTCTTTATATCCCAACCCAGCGAGGTATTTGACTTACAATGATGCCAGCTCAATAGGTTAGGTAACATGCACGGGTGACAATGAGATAACTAACAGATGGTCAAAGAATTAAGTTTACATATACGTATAACTGGAAAGCAAAGAAATGTATTTTACCCTAAAGCCATTCTGTTCAGACTTCAGTCATACCTATGTTCTCAGCTATGTATAGGATAAAATTAAACACAAATCTGACATTCTAGAGCTAGTATTTCTTGCTACTGTATTTATTCAACTTTTAAGGTAATATTTCATAAAAATCATACCCTGGAGGCATAGTTTTAGATGTCCTTTTTTAAACATCCAGATAAATTTAATCTATTTTTTCACCTTTTAACATGACATAGATTGTCGAGAAGAAAGAGTAAAATTTAACAGTTTTAAGAGTCCTGAATTGACAAACAAAAAAGTGGTAGCCAGCAATGGAAGTGGTCATGACAGTGTCATTAGGTTACACATAAAACAAATACACATCTGCTTCCTTATCGTAAATTGAAGTAGTTGAAATCCAATTTCACTAAATTTCAAAGATTTTAAAAACCTATTACAATTACCTAGGAAACAGCTAATGAAGAAAGCTCAACCTTTATAGAATCAAAATATTTCATTTGGTGATCTTATTTTAAACCGACTTTTAATATAAATTGGAAAAAAATAATCTCATAACAACAACTCTGCTCTTAGTGTATTAGTATATAAAAATGGCTTCTTCCAGATAAGAATATTTAAAAATTTGATTTTGCCTAATAGAAATAATTAATTCTGGAAGCAATGAAGTACACTCTTTGTCATTCAATCCAACCAGTGCATCCCATTAAACATATGGGTTTAAGTAGACAGCTTCAAAACCTTCGTGCTCAATAACGTGCATAGAGAACAATGGTATCACAACTAAAATATTTTATTTCATTGTTCAATGAATTGCTAATGGTATAGTGCATGATAATAAATATGCAGGATCTAGCCTTTATAGACTTAAGGTATTTTTTTTTGCTGTAGTTCTTCGGATAATAGTTTATTTAGTAATTGCTCCCTAAAAAACAATGAAAACGTAGAAATAATTTTAAGAAACTTCAGAATTAGAATCTGTTAAAACTATTACCGTGAAGCCCCAAAAAGTTGCAGTAAACTAAAGTTAGTCTAATGCTATAGACAAGCATGGTGCATCCGTTTTCATATTGAATAACAACTAAGCAATAAATTATCCACACGTTATATTGATTTAAATTTAAAAACTTACAGAGATTATGTAATGATGTTTTTGTCAGAAAGGATTGGCTGAAAAATAATCATTTGTGTATGTTTGCTTTGATGTTTTAGTTTCTTATGAAATAAATTGTCTTCTGGCAGTTTAAAATGGTCCTGACCAATTTCTGCACAACACTGCTTTGATTTTCAAAAATTTATCGTAGGCTCAAACTGATAAAGCTGTAAAGACATATTTTTCGTTTAAAATCGAAAGGATTTAAAAAGAATTTTTGTTCACGTTTCGCTACAACAGCACTTGTTTTCTTGTGCAATCGAATACACAAAAAGGTACTGATGACGTCAAACAGCTTTTAATTATTTGGAGACTAGACTGAATTTATAAAACTTCAAGATATTGTAGAAATAAAATGGTAAAAACGGCTTCATAAAAAGAGGAGATTACAGAGTTTTTATTTGAGTAGATTTATCTTGATGTGGTTATATTGATCAGATAAAGGTTTTTAAATGGTTTTTGATGTTATTTATAAAAACTTACATTCTTACCTCAGGATTAATTTTAGTCCATTTTAGCAAGAACCACACATATCCACACAAAAAAATGATATTTTTTTATTTTACTTCATAAAAAATTTCATAGAAAAAAATTTTAATTTCTAATATGTCATGCTACAAAAAACATCCATGGCATTATCTTAATTTACCTCTTTCTTTGTACTTCGGGATCATTTTGATCACTGAAAGAAAAAAGTAAATAAAATTACCGAATAAGTTAAAGATACATTGACAATCGCTCTGCCAAAAACTTTTAAAAATTTACAAGTATTTATTCTAGAAAAGCTTAAATAAAATGGTGATCAAATTATTTAAAAATAAAATTTCAAGAAATATTTTTATTTTTCAGACCATCCCAGAAATCTTTTAAGAAATGAGAAAAATTTCATAACATGATAAAATGCTAAATTCTATCCAACAGTACAATAAAAACCAATAACGAGACTAAGTTTGACCCAGAATTATCGTGATATTTTAAGACATTGAAATATCAATAAATTTTAAGAAACTCCAGTATATAAAGCTTAAACATAACGCAACTCACCTGTTAGTTCTGATTAACCAATTATTGGATAAATCTTTTAAACGGGATGGTAGTTCAAAATCTTCATTAGAAACATTTTCTTTACTTACATGAGATGATTTAATACTTGCATCAAGGCTTCCTTTATTCAGTGTGTTAAGACATGGTTTGATTATTTCCAATTTGACACACTCTTCAATTCCACCACCCATAACATTAGTTTTATTAGGGGGAGAAATATCTTTACTGGAAACTAGATAAGAATATATTTTCTGGTTTTTGATTTTAGATAACTTCTGAATCTCCACTGAATCAAATTTGTTGCATGAAATACCCTTTACTCTACTGGAAACTGGTTTATAATGTGTTTCCTGAATACCAATTAAATTAACTGTATTACATATATCATTTATTTCACTGGTATCTGGTTTATGTGTTTCATTAATATCAATTGAATCAACTGTATTGCGTAAGATAACCTTAATTTTACTGGTATCTTGATCACATGATTTCTTAAAACACACTGAATCAACTATATTGCAAGAAACATCTTTCATTTTATTGGTATCCGGTTCATGTGCTTCCTCGCTACCAACTGGATTGAATATATTACAAGGAATACCATTTATTTCACTGGTATCTGGTTTATGTGTTTCATTAACACCATTTTGATCAACTGTATTGCATAAGATATCCTTTATTTTACTTTTATCTTGATCACATGTTTCATTAATACCAACTGAATTGCATGAATTATCCTTTATTTTAATATCTTGCTCATACTGTTTCGCTATAGTACTAATTGAATTAACTATACCATATGGAATGACCTTTATTTTACTGGTATCTGGTTCATGAGCTTCCTCCATGCCAAGTGAATCTATGACATTACATGAAATATCCTTTTCTTTACTGGTATTTTGTTTAAAACAAGTTTCTTGGATATCAACTGAATCAAATCTCTGGCATGGAATATCTAAAAATATTTTATTTTCCTCTTTTGGAGCCACACAACTCACAACATTTTTGGATAATTTTTCTACCAATGAAACAGAGTCTGCTTCATCATTCCGTGCTTGCACATCCTCTATTTTTTGGTCTTTATTATTTTCATCTAAATTTTCTGTTAATTCATTAAATGAAAATTTAATAGGTAATTTTATTTTCAAACTCTTGTCAGCACCTTGGTGCACATTGTAAATCTGCTTATGGTTACCCTTATCTTCAAGAAAATCCTCTGTAAATAGGATAGGTAATTTTTCATTGGACAAATCCTTTTCTTTTTTATCATAAACACCAACAATTGTAAGATCTTCTTTGTTTTTCAAACTATTTTCAAAGAAAATCGCAGCCTCTGTTTGAAATTCATTACTGGAATTGAAATTTTTAAAAACAGGATCATTTTTTACAGCATGTAGTTTGTTATTTATCTCTGAGTGATCATGCTTAAATTTTTGCGTTAATATGTTTTTTGCGGGGTTCACATGAAGCGATTCTTTTTCCACTTTAAATTTTTTGATTTCAACAGAACCACAAACATGTCTTAATTCCTTAGGAACTGAGAGCCAACTATTTACATCTTTAATTTCACTACTACAAGAAGTGATTTGCTGATCAAGGTAGTTATTATTGTTATTGTTATTGTTATTGTTATTGTTATTGTTATTGTTATTGTTATTGTTATTTTTATTGTTATTGTTATTGTTATTGTTATTGTTATTGTTATTGTTATTGTTATTGTTATTGTTATTGTTATTGTTATT
>JAUZNK010073682.1:0-13796 GCA_035046665.1 Euphysa ruthae | reverse complement strand
ATGGGGGTGTGTTTGCGTGTGTGTGTGTGTGTGGTTAAAATACAAGATGTATCCTGAATTTACTACGTTGAAATGCAGAGTTTTCTTTCCAGGATTCCTCAAATTAGTAAAATATCAACGTTTTACAATTGATATTATTTCCTTCGGTATTTGTAATTTAGCGTTTTTTATCCACTTAAACTTCATAAACTATGTTTTTTTGACATGTGCAATTTGTATGATTTGTTGAGGCTGTGTAAAGGTACACCAAAGTTTAGCAATTCTTGGAGCACAAACAACTTCAAGTTAATTGAGGAAACGCATAGATTTTCTAGTTTATAAAATCCAATTTTTATTAAAAAACGATAACCCCGACATGGAATTAATTGTTGGTTTAACCTTAACTTGATCAATCAAGGCTGTTTGATTCTGTTTTATACACCTTAACTTGATCAATCAAGGCTGTTTGATTCTGTTTTATACACCTTAACTTGATCAATCAAGGCTGTTTGATTCTGTTTTATACACCTTAACTTGATCAATCAAGGCTGTTTGATTGTGTTTTATACACCTTAACTTGATCAATCAAGGCTGTTTGATTCTGTTTTATACACAAAATTAGCGATTTTCAAAGTCAATCATGCACGAAATTTTGCACACAAAATTTCGTTTCAAAAAACAAATTAGTTGTGAACAAATAAAACACTGATTTAAATTTCTGTAACATGATAGACGATTATTCATACCATAAGTAATATCATCCTCCATGTTGGAGAAAAACATTACTTATGGTTTGAATAAATGCCATCGGCTAGTAAGGGACAAAAATATAAATGTCATAAGCTACCAAGAAACAAAAATAATAAATCTTCTTATATATCTTTAAATAGAATAAAATTTGATATTTTGAGGTAACTTTAACTTTTCACTGCTTTAAATAGACATTTTTTATATATATAAATATATATATATATATAAATATGTTTTAAATATATATCTTTGATAAACAATGTTAAATATTAGTATGGTGTATGGTGTATTGATATGTTAGTATTAAATGATTTTTAAGGATAACATTAAGTAATTTGTTAGAAAAAATAAATATCAAATATAACTTTTTGTTGTCTAACTTCTCATCACTTTGAGGTGTGCGTTCTTTCCCTTCCTTTATTTTTCAATCGGAGTTGAAAATTAAAGGAAGACGAAATCTTTAAGAATTACTCTCTGTGATTTTCATATTTATCTGTAGTGAAAAAATGATAAAACGGGATAATTTAAAAATACTTATTTTGGTGTAATGACACATATATTCTATGGTGATTGTTTATGGATAGTATGAATATTTTTGTACTCACAGTAACTATATTTGTATCTTGGCATAACGTTTGCAATGCGAAATCACACGCAAGGATCGAAAAAGAGAGAATCGTAAAGGATCGCCAGTATGACGTTAATATCTCTTCAAATTTAATCAAATATGTGTATCAACGCTATCCGTACTATCTACCACACTTTTTAGACTTAAATGAATCAGAAATTGACGGAGTTGTACGCAAGGTTAGCCATCATAAGGAAATGGTATTAGAAATAACACGTAATGATATTTATCAAATTATGCTAACCGAAAGTATAGAAGATTCGTTCTTAGGGCAACACACAAGTTTGTTCACTTGCCAAAGAGGTAACTAATTTGATAGTTTGATAGATAATTTGGTTAGTTTCGTTTTCATGTAACATTTTAATAGAAAAATGATAAAAAAAAATTTTTAGTAAAAATATATAAGGGCTTCAAATTGATGACAGAGATAGCTGTAAAAAAGCCTAGGCATTGTTTACATTGTAATCCTAAATTTTTCATAAATTTGTTTAAATTTCTTGCAAAATATTTTACATGAAAATTTGCTTATGAAATATTCCTTGTTTTGAGCTTTACAGCAGCCTTATAAAGCTGTCTAAAACTTCTTTTCTTCGTATTTCTTCCAATTTCGTAAAACTTGATATCAGTTAATATCCAGAGAATCATCTGTACTTCTTCTTTGAAAATTCAACAAGAAATTAAAAAAAAAAAAAAAAACTATATAAGCTTCTACGCTGTAGGGTAAATGTAAACAAAGTGATTTATCCAAATATTATTTTAAATGGAAGTTAAAATTTATTTTTTTCGATTATTTAATATCTAAAAATTTTTTATTAAATGACAGATATACTTACAGTCATTGTGTTTTCATTAAAACTTTTTTCTGGCAAAAATTCTAAAACTTCTTTTCTTCGTATTTCTTCCAATTTCGTAAAACTTGATATCAGTTAATATCCAGAGAATCATCTGTACTTCTTCTTTGAAAATTCAACAAGAAATTAAAAAAAAAAAAAAAAACTATATAAGCTTCTACGCTGTAGGGTAAATGTAAACAAAGTGATTTATCCAAATATTATTTTAAATGGAAGTTAAAATTTATTTTTTTCGATTATTTAATATCTAAAAATTTTTTATTAAATGACAGATATACTTACAGTCATTGTGTTTTCATTAAAACTTTTTTCTGGCAAAAATTCACGCACAATAAGAAGTTATTCAATTTAATGCATGCTTGAGTACACACACATACACACACACAAATACATCTATATTGCTTTAAGGGGGAAACTCCCTCGAAAGTTTTTAAATTTTGAAAAAAACTGTTTTTGTTTAAATCAAGGCAAAAATTTGTTAGACGAAACCATTACTGAAGCTTCAAGTAAACTTTCAAAGCGTTTTTCCTCATGGTGTAATATTCATAAAATAGATAGAGTTGACAAGGATAAACAAGATTCTGACAGAGATACCATAAGATGACAGATTACAGTATAGAACATTTTAGGAAGAGATCAAGGGTCTTTACGGTTAAGAAAGATTTAAATAAAGAAGATAGTGTTGTATGTAAATAAAAAAGCAATTATATATACTCAAATAACTCCTGTAAATTTAAATTTCGTGGATGAGTGTCACTGAAAATCCTGCTGATGTAATAAATACTTAAGCATAATCATCCAAATTCGAAGAAATCGATGCCTCATCACCAAAACGAATTTATTCTAAAATATCTGGTTATAGGATTGTTTACACTGTTGAGCTTTTTGATATTTCAAAATACTTTCTTGCGCTGAATGTCACAAACAATCTCTTGTTTTATCGGATGTACTGAATAAACGACAAAGTCTTTTTGAATTTTTGGAATTAAAATGTACAATCTACGATCTTATTACAAGTTTTTGTACATCTAGAAAAATTGGAAGAGGTTTTAATATTAACAAACAATAAATTTACATGCTCCGTTCTTTAGGACAGGATCGTTCCGGCCGGTATCAAATAGTTTACGTCACTGATAAATATATATGCCCCCACAAGGCAATAAAAGCCTTAGTTTAGGAGACTATGTCAGATGCTGCTGTTGAACTGAGAAATTGCAATGACATAGTTGTTGATACCGGTATTTCTTTCGATGGAACATGGTAACGTCGAGGTTTTGCCTCAAATGATGGTGTTATTACGATCATATCTTTGGACAATAGCAAAATTCTTGATGTTGAACCATTAAATCGTAGTTACAAAGGTTGTAACCTGTAGGAAACAATGAAGAAAAACAACCTTGAAGGCTATGTAGATAAGAAAAACAGTCGCATCTGCAAATACAATTACATAAGAACTGCCAGTGGAATGAAAAGTGTTGGTTCAAAACGAATGCGTCGCATATTATCAAAAGCGTGTGGGAACCCAACACAGTAAAACGACAAATTTGTTGAAAAAGAAGAGAAGCTTTATGAAAGTGGTGAATTTGAATGACTTGATGTGTTGCTTTGAGATTTTTAAACCATTTTATTTGTTTGTTCGAATATTTTATTAATTAAATTACTAATTTTCAGAAGCTTTTTTTTTAGAACAGATATTTTCTGCAAGCCGTCCTTTTTATCTCAAAAACTGTTTGTCTGATTTGCATGAAAATTTCAGGAGATGTTTCTCTTACAAGAGGCTGCACAATGCTAGTACATATTTTTGATTTAGGATCTAGTTGTTTTTTACTTGTCATTTTTTTCTTGAAAAAAAATTTCAAACTTTGAGAGCGGGCAGAAAAAAAGACACGGAAAATAGGCGTTTAAGGAATTTTCATCCTCAAAAGAATTATGTTGATAACCTTATACATATCCCTATTTTCCGGACGGTGTAAACCCATTTTTCGTCAATTTTTTGATATTTTTGAGGAAACCATGGTAACCGGAGACAATTTCGAATCTTTTTTTAATTTTGATTTTAATTGTTCAAGATATACTATCGTTATATATAAGTACTAAATATCCCTAGGACAGATCGATCCATTTATGGGGGTTCCCCTTAAACATGTGCTTTACTTCATTTTGATGGATGTTCCTGCCGTTTTTTGCATTCAGAGTTTTAAATACATCCAATTTTCTTAATACTGTGGGAACTTTATCGGCCCATAATTTTTTTTTCAGCTAAGCGCTTCATTGGAAATCCGAATTACAGCGAGTATAGAGAAGGAAGTCCTGACTCCAACATCATCATTGTATCTGCACACAACGGACATTTAAAGCCAAGATCTATTCCTTTGAGAGATGCAGGTTGCTGGAAGAACAACAAATGTGTTTATAACCATAAATGTGAAGACAAAAAAAAAGGTATCAAAAAAGATGAAAAAAGATGTTCAGTTCGTGATGCTGTAAATGACGAAGCTTCAAACGAGTTGGGTAAATCAAACGAGTTTTATAAATCTCATTTTTAGTTGAAACTTTGTCTGAAAAAGGCGCAATACCATATATGGTCAAATCTGTCTATAGCAGACACCTGTGTTTCTTGAAGCATGTCTACTATACCCAAATTCCCGCTACATAAAGCTTTTTGAGCAATTTTCACGGCAAGTAAGTCACGCGAATTTTGCGTGCTTCGTAAAATTCATTGATCCAATTCCCGCAAAAAATATTTCGAACCTATTAACTCACGTAATTCATGAAATTTTATTTCTGTCGATCAGCTAAAATCGCTGTCTTTGCAAAAATTATTAATGAATTTAGTATCAAAGCCAACAATGTATACAATAGTACTTTCAGCATAAGACTCTATAAACAATTCCTGAAATTTGGTGTCAGTTTTCACGTCAAATCATTTTTGTTTTAAAGCATATGAGGTTAAGCTCTTTTATGCTGTTTGCAGATTTTAAGACATGAACATCATCAATTATTTGGGATAATGTTTAACCATCGTCGACCTGTCTCATTAAAAAAAATGAAGAAATAATTTTCAGTAACTGTATTTAAAATTCTTTTATGATACATGCATAAACAGTGTAGTGGTTGTGTGTTTTTAAAGGTGAATGATGTTTTTAAACCTTTCCGGAATGATATGTAGCAAAAACAAAATTTATTTACGTTTTTCACCCTTTATTTAACAATAAAATCTGCTTAGAATGATTTCTGTGACGTCGCGGTTTATTCATGCCTTTTTTATTTGAAAGTCAATGAATTGACATCGGTTTTGTTGGATCATTAAGCGATTTGTACAGCACGTTTTATTTTATCACAATATTATAATTGTTTCATACACAAACAATCATCTATCATTATTCTGTATTCTCTTTTTTTGTTTTGTTTTTTACTTTTACTGTGCTTTTTTTCTCTGCTAAACCTTTTTCTGCCTCAGACTATAAGAAACACCTGCATTTTTCTATGTTTAGAGTATGACCCAAGCCTGTTGTTGTTGCTACTTCAGCCTGTCGATATTTTTGCAACTCTCCAATTGTTCGTTTAATTCTTTAAAATCACTCATTTGTGTTCAAATATCTATCCTCATTTTAATCTCAAGAAGATAGTTGTTTCTTCAAGAAATATACCATCAGGATAGATATTTTATAAATAATTGATAAATATTTGAACACTCGCATTTTTCATACCGATTGAATATGATTTTGTTTAGAATGTAACTAGTAGTCTCAATGCGATTCTTTTCTCAAGTTTTTACCATTATTTATTAAAAATCTTTGGAGCAGATGTTTACCTAATGGAGGAGTCACTTTATGTTTATTTTCAATGACTAATTTCCAAAACAATGTATTTACGTATCTGTGACTGAAAAACGAGTGAAGCAAGACGCTTGATTTGGCCTGGAAACACCTGTTAATTGTATTTTTTTTTGAGGTAATTGAACATGAACTTGGCTTAAAAGATATTAGATAATCTATGAAATCTAAAAAATAGAGAAGTGTGTCAAATGTTTATTTGAATCCTGACTAACAGTTTATCATTTCTTTTCGTATTAAAAATATCGATATCCCCTATAAAGAAAATGTAAATGTGGCTTTAGCTTCTCATGCTGAGCAAAAAAAATTTTTTCCGCTATAATGATTTTCTGCTACAAAAGTGTCCGTTATTTAGGCTTTTCCATCACAGTTTGACCATGATTTGGCCGGTTTCACTTAAAGTGTCCACTATATAGTATGTCCTCTGTAGACAGGTTGGATTGCATTAGGCAAATACGATAAGGATAATTGTGTGGTGTGTTTAATCCTAATTTCTAGAAATTGGTTATTAGAAAAGCTCGTCAGTCAGTAAGAGATGTCATTTAACGTGATAAGGAGCTGAATAAAATGGATGAATGAGCTACTTCAAAGAAATATTATGTTTCTTCTTATTTTTATTTTTATGACGTAAATAGTAGCAACTTAGCATAAAAAATTTTGATTGCTGAATATTCGAGGAGATTTCGATTTTAATCCTGTTATAAGAAAGTTTTACCATATTAATTGAAGTAAAATTAAGTTTTTGAAACTTAACAGATTTTCAAGGGTTTTGTAAAACAGTAAAATAGTTTTTTGATGTATAGAAAAATATGTACTGATTTGTACCGGTTTGAGCGTTTTTAAATTTCAGAGCAGGCAGAGACAGATAGGATTAAAAAGAATTGAATTATGTGTAAAAATATACATTTCAGGATATTTTCCTCAAATTTAAATTGTTTTGATGATTTTTAAAATATTAACTGGTAAAAAACAGGTGCAGTTAATGCTAATGTAGCTATTTAACTATTAAGTACTAGATAGAAGGAGTGTTGTCTTTATTTGTAGCTCTCTAATCATTAGCTTCTGTTTTAGCTTGACAGTTAGCTTTTGTTAACCGCCCGTGCCTTAACATTAACCGCCCGTGCCTTAACATTAAATTTTTTGGGGAAAAGTGGGTGTGGTCAGCCGTAATTCTCCTCTTTTTCCGTAATCCTCCTATTTTTTTTAACCGTAATTTTTTTTAATCCTCTTTTAAATGCAGTTGAAATGCCAACACTATTTATCATCTCGAAATTAGTTTCATTATTGAAATTATCACGAGCTCTCCTATTATTCTCCTAACTTCCAGAGGATATTTGGAGCTTTACTGTATTACCTCTCAACCAAAAGTTTTCATAAACTTAGAAATTTAAACATTAAGGTAATTTTTCAGTTAAGAAAAAACGACATAGTATAGATAATTCCTGGACGACTAAGTGGAGCGCCAATAAAAGAGAAAAGTTACGGAAAAGGGGAAGAAAGCATATTATTTCTACTGAAGTTTTTAAATTTTATTTTTTCAGAAAGTCGGATGAATAAATTTTATCTCATTTAGTGGAGTACATGAGTGAAGAATTGGAGTGGAAACGAGGCAAAAGACCTCATATAATAATCAATCATTTGCATATTTCAAAACTAGATGCTAATAAACCTCTGGGAATAGCTACTTTTGAAGTTGAAGAAGCAAAAAGAGCATGGCATAATTTCCACCAACTTATTACAACCGCGCAGAACAAAATGAAAGGTAAAAGGGCGATACTAATCGACGTGCACGCAAACTCTCACAACAGAGCCACTGAGATTATTTTCGGATATAACATACCTCCAAAGTTTCTCAGAAACGATAGCCTACCTTCAAATGTAACTTCATCTATAGACGGGTTAGTAAGAAAAACAAAACTATCACACCGTGAATTATTAACTGGAAAGTTTAGTCTGAAAGTAGCCATGGAAAAGAAAGGATATCACGTGGTTCGAACGCCTCGTGAGGGTTATGCAAGTGATGAAGTTAATTTCAAAGGCGATTTCATTGTCAAAAGCTACGGTTCATGTTGTAACTCACACGCTACTAATGTTGATGCAGTACAGCTGGAAGTGCACTTAGACCAGGCAAAGAATGATTACACTAAAATAGCAATTGATATTGCAGATGTTATTAATGACTTTGATGACAGATTCTACTGATTGAACTAGATTTATAAAAAAATTTCTCGTATTTTTTGCTTGAACCTCTGATCCTGGCCATAATAGAAAACACAACACAAGTGTTCTACATTTCATGTTTAAGTACCCCCAAATAGATTGACTATTTATTTGTTTGTTTATTTATTTATTTGATTATTTTTTTATCTATTATTTACCTACCCAAATAAATAAATAAATAAATAAAATAAAATGAAAAATGGAAAAATGAAGCTGTGTATAGAAAACCTAAACCATGGACGTACAAATTACGTAAGTGACATTTACAATTCTCTGGAATCTATTATTTTAATATTTCCTTTAAACATATTTAAATTTATACTCGCTTTAAATTTATCTGTGAAACTAATGTACCAAAGTATCTCAGAGAATTTTCTCCTGAGCACGCTTTGCTGCCTTTAGGTCTTGGAACAAATTATGCGGAGATTATATTTATTATTATTAGAACATATAAAAAAAAATTATTTGTTACAGAATTTGAAACATCATATTTGTACTTGAAAAATTCTTCAAAGACATATAAATATCATATAAATATTCGAAAAAAATAATAAACTAACATAACGGGCAAAGAAAATGGGGGCAGACTGTTTTAGCGGTAGCAGACCACATGCCAAATTTTAAGAAAGAAACATCCGCTGAAGTCATTGAACCACCAGTTTTTCTTATGTCATTCAGAAATTATATCAGTTTTTAATAAATCTTCTTAACTTTCTAAATTGTGATTTAAATCACAGATATTTAATAAAATTCATTACAACCATAGCAATAAAGAAATTTATAATTACAAATAAATAACACCGATGATAAATATATAGCGAGTAAAATATTTAATTTGCAGCCACAGTGTATAAGCGTGGACTTCATTTTAGATTTAAGCATTTAAATAGAGTCTTTCAAGTTTCAATTCTTTCGTAAGATTGTACCATTCCAGAGTGACATTTATTTTAAATGGGTGTAAAGTAAACATTTTTTCGGTATTTAACCATTTTTTTAAGAACTGACTCTGCTCTAAAGTTATACAGCAAAACTTTTTGTATGGGTATATCTTGCATAAAAGAAGGGTTCAGTGAATTTAAAGATTTGAAAACTTCAATCTTGAGAGGTCCTAATTTCCTATGATGAACCCATAGCAACGATAATTCTCCCTAAAACTGGACTAAAGCGAACATTTTAGCTTTTTAATTCTCACCTACTGAAGTATAGAAAAAAAATAATTATCGATACAATGGAAAACAAATTTAATTGTTGGCTCGTGCTGATTAAAGTTATGGTGAATCATAAATCTGGATATAAAAAAGGCTAGGTAAAGATTTGGATTTGGGTCCAGTACCAAAGAAGTGGTGCTCAACGGTGGAAATGCTTTAAACACCGCAGATGATGTAAATACTGCAAATACCAAGAAAAATATAGTAATAATGAATCATCCAAAAAAAGCAAAAAACTTTCATTAGCATTAGCGCTTCTAGCTTGATCGGTACATCACTGCCTTAAGCCTATAGCAAAAAAAGAAGCCTACTGTGGTTTCTAAAAAACTTAGACGATGAAAGTTTAAATAATCATTAGTTTGAAAATAACTTAATGGCAATAAACACTGTGAAGTTTCAAATAATTTTCTTGGGAATGAACGCCTCACCTCTGCCTCTAAATATACAAAGTAAAGATGTATATTTAAATAAGTAAATAGAACTTCTAGGAAATATTATTGATTCTAAACTGACTTTTTAAAAGCATATACGTACAATAGCAAGTAACAAGCTTTTATTTTTACTTAGATTTAGAGGTTAGTTGAATCTTTTATAAACCAGAACACTTGTGAACAGTTATGTTTTTTAAGACAATTTTTTTATATTGTCCTCTGATTTAGAAGTTTTGTGAGAAAATGACTTTACGTTTATCCAACACGTTCAAAAACGAGCTTTACGGGTAATACACAATAACTTCGAAACTAATTTTGAGGAACTACTTTTTTTGGAAAACACAGTCAGTGCTCATGCGAAACATCTACAGTGTTTAATATGAGAGATATTTAAATCTATCAACAAACTTAATCTCGAACTAATCTGTCTCAGGAATCGTTTTGTTTTGAAAATTCCATCTGCAAGAACGTCTAGTTTTGGAAAAACTTTAACTACTTTTAAAGCATCTTATCTCTGCAAAAGTCTCACCTTTAGCTATAAAAGCTCCAAATAGTTGTCTTGCTTTAATCAACTAATGAAGCTTGAATCTGTACTTTAGCTACTTGTCCAATATGTCGTTAGTTTTTATTTATTTGTAACACGTATTATTTAGAACTTATATATTTATCAAAAATTAAAAAAAAAAAAAAAAATTTTTTGATTTGTATTAGCGTTTATAATAATATATTATATTTGTATTTAATTATGTAAGTGTTGCCAACGTTAAATAAATAAATTATATACAAGGTGTCGCCAAGTTTTTTTCATGCTTTGATTGCCTGAAACTTGTCTATATTAGAGCCTTTATACGAACCATCTACATCTGCGAAATACTCTTATCTCTCCAAATTGTATTTGTAATGTAATGGTGGGTATGAAAATGACTTTTATATCTCTAGGAAGTGATATGATGTTGTGTTTTGTTATAACTGATATATTTATAGCATAATATATCTCTGTCATTAATCTTATAGTTGAATAAAAACTGTGTTGGGGTTTCAAGTACTCTCAAAAGCTACTTAAGCCAATTTATGCAACTTTTTACTCAGGGACTTAAATTTAGTGATAATACTTATCAATGTACTCTATGGTACAATCATGGTCAAATATTATGAGACTTATACGCCATTAAGACATCATATTTATTGGAAAATTAATCGTATTAATTAATTAAATTAATTATTAAATTTAAAGAAATTTGCACAAGCAGTTCAAAATATGGATACAACGCCCTTGGTATATTCAACTTTAGGTTTATATTTTTGTTAATAGCCTTAGAACTTAGAAAAAGATTTTCCTCTGCTGTATCTAGGAAGTGAAAGTGACAAGTCCGTACTCATTTGGCCTTATTATCATTTTTCCGATTTTGCTCAAGAAAACCACCTTTATAACATGCGACAAATACGAATTTGTGTTAAAATTTGATAAAAATCTCATATAATATGGCCATGATTATACATTTGCATACTTAAAATATCACAATATCACATTATGTAAAAAAACAATGGAAACACATAATAAAAATCTAGAAAAATTTTCCAAAGCTGCTCTGAAATATTCTAGAGTCTGTAAATATATACCAAGATTTTCAGAAAAGATTAAGCCGTTGATCCACTCTAAAACTTTCCTTCTTTCTTTTTCTTTCTTTCTGAAGAGGCCTAAAATGCTTTAAAAATTTAAAAACTGAGATTGTTTCAGCTGTATGTAACGTAGACGAATCGCTATTATATCAGTTAGAAACAATAGCTGTATTCGATACAGATATTGCTGGAATTTTAAATCAAAACTACAACCCTGTTGCGTTTTTCTCACGTACATTATCAGTACACGAAAGCAAATAAACTGCTATCGAAAAAGAAGCATACGCTATAATTGAATCCATTCGAAAATAGCATCATTAGCTAACCGGTCGATACTTTACTTTACTTCCAAAAAAAATCAGTCTCGTTCCTGTTTGATAAGAATCACGGCAACAAAATTAAAATTGACAAGGTATACCGATGGAGAGTAGAGTTATCATGCTATAGTTTTGATATTAGTTATCGAGAAGGTACAGAGAATGTTGTGCCGATCTTTATCCAGAATTCAATGTTCTGCTTTGAATATTGAAATATTGTACAGCATGCATAATTCATTGTGTCACCCAGGAGTAACACAAATGTCAGCATACATCCTTGCACGTAACTTACCGTACTTAATGAGATTCGAAAAATAACTAAAGAGTATCGTTTATGCAATAAGTGCGAGCCTTAATTTTATAAAGCTCCTGTAACCAAGGCAACACATGCTTTTAAAGGATTAAATCTAGATTTCAAGGCACCGGTCCCTTCAACAACAAAGGACACTTCAGGCAATGATGTCGCTTCTCTGATCCAATGTCTTTCGCACTTGTTTTTAATCTTTAGGATACCTTCGAGCATTCATTCTGTCCGTAGATTGGCTTTTATGAGTAGGGAGCTAAAGAATTACCTCGACTCTAAAGGTATTGCTACAAGTCGTACGACCGCCTACAACCCGCAATGCAATGTTCAAACCAAACGCTACAACGGTATTATAATGAAAATTATACGACTTTGTCTTGTGTCTCGAAACCTCCCCCATTAAACACTGGGAGTCTTTTCCACCTGACGCTCTTCTCATGATACGATCACTGATTTAAACCTCAACCCATGAGGCTCCCCATGAAAGTCTCTTCTCATACCAATGGAAATCTACTAGTCGTGTGTCAGTTTCTACCTGGTTAAACCTGGTTAGCCAATCCTGCATTAATACACTTAAAACGTCACAGCCAAAGCTGGATAGAAATATGATTCGTTTACTGATGAAGTATTGCTATTAGAAGTAAATCAGTATTGTGTCCATATTTGGTATGATAACTGCAAAGAGACTACAGAATTATCTCAACATCTAGCTCCCGTAAATAAAAATGAAGTACTGGATAATAAACAATCAGTACAAGAAGCTAGCTTAATATCCATCAAAAAAGAGATATACCCTGAACATTTGACTAGTTATCCTACTGTTGACATTTAAGATAAATTGAGCTCTGAACCTCTAAGCCACTCAAGTCGAAAGGCATCTGAAAAACTAGACTTGTGAATGCTTTTTATAACACATGAGAGGGTGAATGATACGATCTTGTGTCTTGTTGTAACTGTTCTGTTATATTACAACACATATGTGCCTAAATATTAAATATTTTATGTCAGACATAAACTTTCCTAATTAAGAGATAAAACGCATGTCATGAGTTATAAAATTTTTATTGAGCGACGTTTCAGGAGTCATGCTGGTCCTATTATTAGGCTTGTTACAATTAAAATTTTAAAGTTTTTATAGGAATAGCGTAGGCTCGAAATCAAGTGTTTTTGAAAGGTGTTAATTAGTTTATTAGTGACTTAGTAATAATGCGGACCAACAAGGAAAGCTTTATGGATGTAGACTTTTGCGGACTGACGAGGAATTTTTATATCATGGTTAACCAGATATCGGGAAGAGTATATGAAATTCGATTTATGTGATTAGGTTCTTTGACGGTGTAGATGGCTTCTTTAATTTTGCGAGAGACAAGGCGACGTTCGGAGTCGATGATCGATATGTTATCCCATTGAAATGAATGATTTTTTTCCCATGAGTGTATAGCGATTTCGTTAGATGTGTTGTATTTTTTGACTGCGCGCTTGTGTTCGTTAGTTCTCCTTTTTAAGGATCTTTTACTTTCTCTTATGTATACAGAAGGACAATTTTGGCATGGAATACGGTAGGTGATGTTGCTGTTTTGATCGATTTCGAGAGGGTCTTTTGGATGCGAAAGTAAATTGCGTAACGTCTGCTGCGAGTAGAAAGTTGTTCG
>JAUZNK010073671.1:0-13797 GCA_035046665.1 Euphysa ruthae | reverse complement strand
CTTTAACCTATATACGGACTTTGGTGTCTTGTTAACTACCATGTCATACTGCTTTAACCTATATACGGACTTTGGTGCCTTGGTTAATTAATTCAAATAAAAAGTGCTGGAAATTTTAAAAACACATTATTTTAGGCAACAATTTCTACAATGTACATCTTAACTTACACAAAAGTTGGTAAACCTAATTTCCACAATTAAGCAATTCAAATGTTTAAAATGCTAATTTAAATAATATAGTTATACTGTTTTATATTTCTCAGCCTTCTTAACAAACTGCATGGTGTTGCTCCATACATTTTGGGGTGTTATTTTCTTTGATGCAATGGAGAAGAAGAGTGTGATTAGTGCTGCATGTATATGGGCAAGTCATCTTCTCATTTCACTATTAGTAAGTGTATATACCTGATATGTTTATTTATTTTTTTACAGTCATAATCATTTTAGACTCCTATACTCTGCTATAATTTCCGAGCAAAGAAAAGCAGATTATAGTTTTCAGACCAGGAACTGAAAATGCAAAATAAGGTTATCTCTTGAACAAAGTTACATTTCAAATACTTTGTTAAAGTTTTGATACTTTTCTCAAAAAGTTGGATGAATTTTGTACTTTTCATACAGAGTCCTATAAAATCACCATGTTTTTCTTTAGTTTTTCCATCTGTCTGTCTGACTGTGGTGTGTTTTTTCATTAACCGCTCATTATTTTGTCTGAAATTTTGCACGAAGGTGTAAGGTCCTAAGCATAGAAAAGTGACTATTTCAGATTTTTGAAAAAAAATTATCGTTTTTCAGTACTGAGCTTGAATGCAGTCATTTTAGATCTAAAGTCAACATTTTCTCCAAATCCATTCATTTATTATTTTTTTTTTAAATTGTGTATTCGATTTTCGATTTTCATTAGATTTTGTTTGATGTTTGAAAAATATTATCTATTATTATTTTTTCATTTTGGTTGTTTTGAAAATGCTATTAGGCCCAATTCCCAAGACCTAAAATATGGTTATTTTAGACGTAAAAACATTTTTGAGATTTTGTCAAAATCTGTAGTAACTTTTAAAAAAATTTTCATAAAGTATCTATAGAAGAGATATTTGACATCTCATAATATGGCCACCTGGCAAAAATTCTCATTCTGCGCCTGGGCCCTAAAGTGTATTAAATTTGGCCAAAAAATGGGCAGTTGGTAATTTTCAAGAAATTATTTCTCGATTCTGCTTAAATTTTGTTCGGTGTTTAAATGTTATTTATGATTAGTTTTGCATCTTGTTCATTTTCAAGTTGTTGTTGAGTCCAGGACCCAAAAAAACATGATCATTTTGGATCTAGAAATAACATTTCTGAAATTTTATAAAAATCCAATCATAACTTTGAATTTTGCACCTAAATAATTTTTTAACAATGTTAGAAAAAATTATTGGTCCTTGTCTATAGCCAACTTACCTCTTATCAAATACATAACAGTTTTAGATGCTGGGCTTAAATTACTGAGAGAATACTTACTTTTCCTATGGTAAACTAATTTGGATCGAAGATTGACAGAGAATGTGAATACCATGAATAAATTCAGTGTTCCAGGAGTCCATTAATCACTAAAGTGATTCCTACCAGTTCCTAATTATGTAATATTAAATATTGGAATTTCCATGAAGCCAAAAGAAAAACTGAAAAAAAAAATTTTTTCCATTTTGAATATTCACCGAATTATTTTTTGTTCTTACACTGTAGGGACACTTTAGCTTTCTAAAGAATTTGTTCCGATTCTGCTGAAATTATTTTAATTCTAAAAGGTATTACTTCTGATAAGTTTTGTTATTCTAATTTTGCTTACTAAATAGTGTTTTATTTTTATCTGTTTAGACTCTATTTAATAAGCATCAGATATTTTGGCCATCATTACTGGTTGGTTACGTAACTTTGGTCATAATAGCGATATGGTGCTTTCGCGTAGTTGGTGGAAGCATCCAGACTATAAAACAGGCATTTAAGCGTCAATAGTAATTACAATAATATTAATCACGTGACAACTGTGATGCATTTCGGGCATATAGAAGCAAAGAACTATGTAGCTGGAACAGAGACTAATACAATTATTTTAGCAATTCACAGACTTTTTTTGTTTGTTTTGTTGTTATAATGTAAAAACTACAATATTTGTATATAAATAAAATCAAATAAATTAATTATAATTGAGTACGTAGGATATCTTTATGAAATCTCTTGATTTACTCAAAATTCTTTGCATATCTGTGGATGTGCCATGATTTTAATAGAATAATCACGGAAAGAATTTCCTTAGAATTTCATGATCGGCTTGAGTCTGGAAATTATCATACTTTCAGTCACTATGTAAATATGACTACAATAGGTCATTTTTTGCTTACCAAGAAAGTTTATAAATAGTTTTGTGTTTATAAGGTATTATTGACATGTAAATTTTTCAAAAGATAATTTACAAGGTAAGCAGTGAAATGTTATTTTATATTACTGAATTTCTATGGAATTGCTTTTTGTAATATATATGTTTAAAATGAGAAAGTTATTTTGAATGTAGATTTATTTAAGAGGTTAGTATAATTTGAGAAGCAGCACAAGTCCAATCATTATGATTGTGAAATTGCTTTTGCCACACTTAATTTTGTGAAGATTATAGTTGGGCTATGATCAATTACTAGCAAGTAGCACAGAATTAGCTGTGTGTTTTAAAATACATAATACTTCGTGCTTTTCCATGATCCTTGTTGATTAAGCTGTTGCACGCTTTTGTACTAATATGCACTTATACGGTATTCGAAATTAATTTTTTATCCGGGAAAAGTTCGTAAAAATTTCGACTAATTCCCCTTACTTATACACGAGAAATAACAATCAATGTGATAGTGCAGGCCAGATTGTTATCTCGTGTGCACAAGCTTGCTAACCGAAATTTTTTGCTGGTATGTATTCTTCGGGTCAAATAATGTAAAAAAATCGAGGAATGACATCATCAACCTTACAGTCAGCAAAAAAAAAATATATGTATATATATCAGCTGATAAAAATATATCCACAACCCAAGATTTTAATATTAAATTATATTAGAGATATGGATATGTATGCTACTTAATGGACAATGTAAACAAATGTTCATCAGCGTTATAGAAAGTGTTGTCATCCGATTGAAGTGGAATATCATCATCGTCTTTATCAGTCTCACCCATAGCCTACTTATTACACAGCCATATATTTCACATTTTAGAAGTTGTACTTTTTAATTCCATATTTTTTATTTAAACAGGAACGATGCTTTTCTTTGGCTTAATCCACTATTTTTGTTGAAAAATCTGCAAAATCATTTTAAAAAGTAGTATTATCACTCATTGGTTTAAAGCAAAGAAGAAATACAAAATAGCATGTTTAAAAAAAAAAATTTTAATTAATAAATATTTAACTTTGTATTAGTGTTATTTTTGTTCCTTCAACTGCTTCTTTTCTCACAGACGTCGCAGTTTTTTGTTTGTTATTGAAGAAAATGTTTGGTAATTTGCGTATCAAAATCAAAGACCTATGAACCATGGGATGAGCAATTGAAGTTAAAGCTTGGTGAATATTCTTTCAAAATATTTTGACATGCATTAATTACATTAAGAGAGGGATATTTTCAAGTAAAGGGTTGAAAAACAGCTACAATTAAACTCAGCTAGCAACAACGATGGAACAGTTAAACCTCCATGTGAAAGCAAACCTAGGAAGTGAATACTACTGATATCAACATCTTTAGCACATAGTATTATTTTACACTCGTCACACTTAGAAAGTTTTATTAGCTTCTTTGGTATATTTGCCCTTGAACAAGCTAAGAAGGTAACGGCAATGGTTTTCCGTTACATTGCAGTTCAGCGTGAAGGTTTTTATTAACCTTTATTGATTCTAAAATAACCGGAAAACCTGTTCTCTCGTCATAAGATAAATGATAGAATATAATAAGTTCGTCAGTTTTATATCACTGAAGTGTTTTATTTCGTCAACTTCTCTAAAACTACTCAGTTCGTCTTTGTGGTAAATTCGTTCTTTGGCTGGTTTGCGTTTCGAAATTGGTGTGAGCAAAGTAGAATGTCTTTTCAATGTTTTTCTTGAGTGGGTTGGTGGTATTGGGTTTAATGCCCACTTTAGCTTGCATCTTTTACTTCTCGAGATAAGTCGATCTTGAAGATGGTTTTCGCAAATCACAGAGTTAGAAGTTGACGACCACTCTTACCTATTTGTGAAATGTACTAATTCTTCAAATATCTGGATTTTTAAGTGAAAATTGAAGTTTTCTCGAATTTTACTTTTCGTATTTCCATAGCGAGTGTTGCATCCGTAAGCAAAACATTTGTTTACTATTTTCCTGTAAAAAGAAAAACAGACTATTAGCTATACATTTCAAAGATATATTTTTACTTTATAATCCAAGATGTAAACAAACACAGCTAAGTTAAAAACAAAAATTCCTCAATGACGTAATTAAGGCCAAAGCAAAGAAATATAAACTTTAGTGGGTTTACAGTATCAGTACACATTACTGCAGTATCATATCAGTACTCTTTATAAATACATTGCATGTATACTGACACACAATGAATATTAAATAGTATAGTATAATATATATAGTAGAAAATAAAAATCCTTTAGAGGTTATCTAGATAAGTTGTTTTTATTATTACTAAAATAAGATTTAGATCTACTTTTTTATAGATAAATAAAGATTTATACTAATTATAGCTGGCAATACTTTATGCTTTATTATAGTTCGAAAGTATTAAAAATCTTACATTTTTCTTATATTAAACACCAAAAAGTATTTATTGCTCGTTATACTATTTTCTATCACTTTATAATATTATTCATTGCTTGAAATAAGTTAAAAGTTCAGCTTCTTAGAAACAACCTATAAAATGTGACATATGTGGCCGTGTATTAAGTATGCCATGCCTCACTATTCTCATTCTCACATCCAATTCATTTAAACATGTTTGCAGCCTAGCTGATTTTTGCGGCATTTGCATTTATTGGAGTCGCAGTTAGTCATACAACTGCAGCCGTTAAGCTCGATAAGAGCAAATAGTGCAGGGTGTTCTTCGGATAAAATTGGTTGATACGATTAATTCGTGACCTCCCATCGATAGTTTAATGGAGAGGGCAAGTTCTGTGCATTAAGCAGCGATTTTCTTAAAATAACATATCAAGGTGACTACGGAAAACTTTATACTTCGAAACAACTGCTTGTTGGTGAAAGCTTTTCGACTTCACATTGTAATTTAGAATACCAACGTAACTGAGGGAGTGTATACGATAAAACTAACCATCTTTCTAGTGATTCCAATACCTCAAGACTTTTGCAATTCTTAGTTTCGTCCAAATAGTGTAATCTTATTATAAATATATAGTATATATCTACTAGGAAATTACCGATTTTTCCTGCCAATTCAGATTTTAAAGACTAAATTGATTCAACGAGATATTTTGGGGTTTTAACACACTATATGAAAATATCAATATTTTTTTTAGTTTTTATGATAAATTCTCAATATATTTCAATATAAAATACGTGCATGTATCTTGTCGTGCTATATCCCAACAGTAAAGTATCGACAGTACACCAAGACATTTTACGATATACCCAAACAATTTATCTCGAAAACGTTGGATAATTAGATAAACGTAATATATTAAATTAATATATGAATGTTTTCAATGTATTGGTCTTGTGAATCTGATTAACTATAGCTGTTCCGTCAATCACCAGTACTTTTTTCTAATTTCATCCATATTCGCCAGTTCGTTTTGCTGTGCGGGTTTTGACATTTTTACGATATGGTGAAGAAATCTGACTTTGTCTGTACATGGTAATGGCTCTTCATCCGAAGAAAACAAAGCTCACGGGACCACAGACAATTCATTGTTTCTTAACGTTTACGAGATGCTATTAGGAATCGAGTAATCAATGACTTTCTTCCCTCAGCTGGACTTCTTTTCTCTCGGCAATACAGATAGCTGATAGAGTCCATAACTGGTGCAGTTAGTCAAAATATGTCAAGTGCATTTGTATTTTCAGCCAAACCAACAATTCCGTCGCTGACTTTCATTTTCTTATTGTCTTGCTCCATAGCAGTTTTCATTTAGACAATTCCATGTTTATATAGCATGTTGTAACATTTCAGCGATGTGTAGTGGCGTTAACCTAGCATATTTAATCTGGTCATGGACAAAAAGTACTTGACGAGCGAGTTAAGTGAGGAAAGATGCAGGTTCCAGAGTCCTTGTCAAGATGATCGGATAAAAAGTTTACTGAATTCCTACGGTATTTTACACATTTTTTAATCAAACATTTTCATTGGTCGCCGCTATGCCAACTGCCATCAAAAGAACAAAAAATAACTTGACGGACTCGAAAACAATTTTGAAGATTTTCATAACAATAATTTATTTTTTTGATTTTTAAACAATGAGCAAATTAGAACAATATGAAATAATATTTTATTTTTCATTTATTTATTCATTTTTTTTACGTAGGTTATCAAGAAAGTTCTAGGCGTTAAAATAATGGAATAATCGAATCCTCCAAAAGTTGTTTTTACTTTTGAAGATATTTTTTTTAAATGCTAAATGTCCCAATTAGCCAAATCTTGGCGGGGTATACAGCTAGTCTCTATAATAGTAGCATTATTTATTACCTGGATTTAAACAAACTAACCAACCGTAATTAGCCGTTCATTTTATTTACGTTATGAAGTAGCAAATTTATCCGATTGGATTGGATAATAATTATAATGGGTCATGATTTCAGAATATGTTTTAATCAAGCATTTTCATTGGTTGTTTGACTTTATACTTTTTTTTATTAGTCATTTTTAAACAATAGAAAGCGCATAATATAATATTTAAAACAAAAATAATAACAGTGTAGTGTTTTCAACGAACTTTGTTCATATATATATATATTTGTTTTTATCTTAGTCAGTCATAAAATACATATATTTATTTTAATATAACTGTCTTTATTTAATTTTAGATTCCATTTTAAGGTTGCCACATCCTAAAATAGGCACCATTTAGCCAAATCTTGGTGTGTCATTCCCCTGAAGTCTTTATTGTCTATTTCCTTTTTGACAATAGCATTTCCTACTGTAGTTTCTATTTTAATCACTTTATCATAGGGGATGCATAGGTTTAGGTTAAGTAACATGTCAACTAACTTTTTGCTTCGTGTAGACCTATGTACATGAAGAGCCAAACCAACAGTAAAAAGGAGGCTCATTGGTATTGAGGCATCGGCAATCGTCACCTTTTCTAGATCTGTAATTAATCTGTCTGTGTGATTTTACTAGGCTTACGGTAAGTTCAGCTACTATATTCACAGAGCGATCTATTTCCTCCCTCTTTCGGTGGGTTCAATCAACACCGTGGTTTTGTCCATTTATAATCCAATCTACCAATGACTCGAATGATTGTGGTATTTCAAAACCATCACAGCTTCCCTTAAACTGCCATTTATTTTTTTATTCTACCTCTTTTCTGAACATTTGTGCAGCATCAAAGATATTAGTGAAATTTTCGTAAGTGTTTTAAAATAATTTCTTAATTGTTAAACTGGTTGCATTAGATGAACAGATTCTTTCCTACTTGTTTCTAGCTGGTGGGCGAGTAAAGACAATTCCAGGTATATTCTTCTGCAACAATTTCTTTAAATACCTTTTGAAATTTTCACACTGTCCGGTTGGTGCATTGGGCTTATTATATTCGTAATATTGATCATTTTTATGCACAGTGTCAATAAAAAGTTAATTGACCATGTTAACTACTTCGATGTTTGCAATCACCCCGTCATACTTTTGAAAGTCTTGCATCGTGGTTGCTGATAAATTGACACGAAATTGTACGATGGTGTTTTACATCGCTTGCATCAGCATCAGATGCGTTTAGATTTGCGTAAAGTTGTAAGTATAATGTTCTATCTCATACTTTTTCTGTTCATTATTATTATAAAATAAACATTATTATTATTATTAATATTATTATTATTATTGAATATTTATACAGGATATATATATATTTATATATATATCCGTGCGTTCTGATAAAAATATTAGTAAAATCAGTTAAAATCAAACAAATAAATTAAAAGCACCTAAGACATCAAATGGTTTCTTAACAATAAAATAATTATAATTAATAAAAATGAATAACTAATAATTAATAAAGTTGTCACAAGTTTTTTTGGTCAGAATATCTTCAACCATATTACAAGCGTTTATTTATTTTTTTGATTTAACTGTGTTTAGTACAACTATCTTCCGTGCACGATTTTTGATCGAATTTAATCGTTGAACCTGATGAGATGAGTTTTTACCATAACATAAATCTCTATTACTTTAAAATAATATCAGTCAATTGATGATATCCAACAGTAATTGCAGAGTATTTCAGCTTTTAATATCTGGTCAGTAAAATACTGATCTGCGCTTTGGACGTTTTAGAAAGCTTTATTAATTTAGAAGCAAGCATTTTCAATATGTTGTTTTTACATATTTTTTTGATTCAATGGATTAGATGGAATCTATTAAATGGAATATTTATTTATTTAAAAATTTTTTTTTTTGCTAAATGTAAAGTTGATGAGGTCATTCCCCGCTAGCAGGTGGCAGAATAACACCCTCGATTTTTTAGATTTTTGACCCAAAGAACACATTCCAGCAAAAAATTTGCTTTTAAAAAGCTTGTGCACACGGAACCTAATATCATGACAACCTGGCCTGAACTATGATATTAAATTCAAAGATTGTTAATCATTTCTTTTATGAAAATGTTTTTTACGTGAATATCTGGTAATACTTAGAAATTTTTATCTAAGAGGTGATTATGAACAGTATGCATTATGGGAAAATGTTAAAGATTGGTAATGTAAAAGCGTTTTTCAAAAGCTGTGCCTTAACTGCAAGCAATGAATTTGCGAATTTTTTCACGTTTGTCTCATTATTTTATTTAAAATTTCCTATAGTTTACGATTGATCAATGTCGTTTCGAAAAAGCTAAACTTTTCAGAAGAAAAAAATATTTAGTTTCCTAATGAGAAAAACATTCTTCTTTAATTATGAATGTTTTATAGATTCATTTTCATGTTGACTTTCAATAAATCTTAACAATTGAATTATTACGAAATCACTTTATGATAGAATTTGTGCTCGTTTAAAAACTTGCTGCGACAATTTGAAGATCACTTGTATATAGATGTTATCGTCACTAAATTTGCATAGCTCAATTTTGTTTTAAAAATAAAACTGGTGGGAAACCAAACACCACTTTCTGTTTTGTTAGCTAAGAATGAATACATCAGTCGAAGGCTACGCTTCTAAGAGAGTAATATTTTTCCGATGTAGTGTCGGTTAGTTATTATATAGTTATTAAGGTTGATTTTGCAGAGAGGGCGTGCTGTGTGTTATTTAATATTCTTTCGACGAAGAAACTTTAGAATACATGGAAATGTTGATTTTATTTAATAATCTTTTTATGTTATTTTGATAATACTGAAGATATAAGTTTGTGCTGCCGTACTTCATAATGTAATATTTTATTAACATAGTTCGCATTTGATACCAGCCAAACTTTTTAACGCCTGCGCACTTTATAATGTATTGTAACAGTAATAATTTCTCCAACTTTATCAACGTAAAGATTGTGATATAAAATGTTTTTTTTTTAAATGGTAAGAATTTCAGCATGATGACTGTTTGTACAGGGCTTTGCAAAATAATGATGAAAAGGCTTTTTTGAGTTTTTTTAGAGCATGAGGAAGTTTTGATACAAAATTATCTGTGTGGTCAAAGTAGAAAAGGTTAAAGTAGAACTGTTCGAATATTTCTACGATTGAATAAAAATTTTCCCCATTTTCACTCAACTATGTAACAACAGATATCTGGCTAAAATCAAGAAAAAAGAGTATTCATTTACATCCCGAGTCCATCAAAAGCCTCTAGTACTTGGTTTACGATATTCTGTCTCATATAAGCTCTCAATATAGACATTTAAGAATAATTGAAATAGGGCAGAGCGCGGAGTCATAGACTTGAAATTTAAGTAATTTATTCGACAGTCCCCGGGACTGCAACGCTTCAAAGTAGTCTGGGTTGGCTATATTTAACTGTTTTCCTGGATATTATCACCTATAATAAAATTTGGTATGAAGATAGAAAGATATTCTAATTGACAATCTCACACAAAAATATAATTTAAAATTAGGAAAAAATAATTTAACAATCAAAATGATTTAAAATGGCTAATTCTCTCAAATTTTTAAAAACGAAATAAAAGCGCAATTGATCAATTTGAAATTTTTTGCGAGAAAATACATATATTTTCAAAAATTGCTCCAAAATCATCTGTTAGAAAAATTTTTTTGGAAAAAAAAAAGAAAAAAAAGAGAGAATGTCGTAGGATTTTATAACTGGTTTAATTCAGTATATCTCTTAAAAAATCTTCTTCAGTTTATGAAGATACCCGTAAATTTTGAGGACTAGATGGGTCTATTTATTTAATTCTATTAGTTAAGAATGAGACTCACAAACAAGACTTTTACGCAGCTTATACAGGTAAAATGATTGTATCTATAAACTTCAAACAAAGTTTTTACAAAATGCATAATAAAACTTTTGATTCGCAAAAAATTACTTTTTAATAAAAAACTTGAAAGTTTATGGTATTTAAGAAAAAAAGAGAAGCTTTTGTATGTCAAAATACGAATATTTGGTTTTATTTTAGGGTAAGATTATTCGAGGTTTGTTCAATAAAATAACTTCTTTATTTTTGAATTTAATAATTATTATATACAAAGTTTTGATTAGTCTTTCCATTTTTGAAAAATTTACATAAAGAAAACTTTCAGATCAAAATTAGGCTGCTTTCCACTCCTAATGATATTTTTGAATTAATTATATTTTTCGACATGTACCAAGAGTTTACAATACCAATTTTTTAAAATTTATTGCAATTCGGTTTTTCTGGCTAGTATTTTATTTACTTCCTGCAAAGTTGGAACAAGATTTATCGTGCTATTTTTTTAAGAGCAACATAAATATAAACTACTTTGGACCTAAAGCTAGAAAACTCTTCCATTTAAAGCTTGCAGAAACCGCGAAAACTTCCAAAATTAGGTCAAGCAAGTATTGCGCTTATATTTTTAATTTGGGACCCAACAAATGGCTTTAAACTATTTCTAAAAAGGCTCATGGGTTTGGTCCAGGCTCCCATTTGAGCTTGCAGTAAAGAAAATCATTGGTCTCTAGGTGGGCTCGAACTCACATCCAAGTTTTAAGAAAAACTTAAACATGCACACACGCATTCAAGTGATTTCATTTGTGACTTTCTAGACGGTATCTGAAAAATAGCTCCAGATTTAATAACTAGAATGAAAAAAAAAAAACAAAACACACGTATTTTAAAAAATGTAACATAATCATAGGATGTACCCTGATAATTCTTTTAATTTGATTTGCTTGAAAAATAAATAATATATAATTCTCTTTTTTTTTTAATTCAAAGGTTTAAAAAAGTAATCCCGTTAAAGTGTTTACTGTGGGGAAAATTTTTGGCAATATCACTTAAGATTTTGTCAAACAAGCCTTGATTAGTGTTTTTATTTCCCTGTCGCCACATAAACAGCTATCAATCATTGTTCGATTGGTTCCGTTATGTCTCTCGTTTCTGCTTTCTTCGCGCTTTTCCAACCATTTTCTATACTTTCAGTATGTGCTCCAGTGTTTGGATCTACAAAATTTAAATGCTGGAAACCCTGTGTTCGAATGCCACGATATGCGGCCCACATATCTGACATATTGTGGAACCAGGGCGTGTTAAAGCTTGGATAATTGGTAGCAATGTTAGACTTTACGGTATTCGTAGAGTTCTATAATTCTATTTCTTATGACCCAGTCTAGAGTCAAGAGTATGTTTAAAATTTACAAAAAGATATAAAAAAATTTGTCTTAACATTCGTTTTTAATAATGAAAGAAACTACTTATACTTAATAAATCTGCTTGATTATCACTAAATAATAAAACAAATCTATAATTGAAAACCACGCATTTAACTAATTAATGATGAAATTAAAGAGAATGGAACTAGTTTCATGTATATATACATTTACAGGGGATGTTGCACATAATTTATTTTTGGATTGAAAATTTCAGATCATTTTAATACAAAAGCAATTAAATTCTTTATGTAGCTACATATATATTATAAAATATGTATATGGTTAAAAGCATCAATGTTTAATGATTGCTTTCTTGAAAATACTTGCTGCATGTGCAGGTTTTAAAAACGTGAGTATATGTCAATCTTTCATAAAAAATTTTGGAATATTCAGAAATTGGAGTGTGTTTATCTAGCAAGCTTGAACAGTCAAACATAATAAAAAACAACCCCACGTGATTAGTTTAGAATAATATGTTAGACACATTTTTTAAATACTGGAATCATAGGTATATAGAAGAGATGATTTTTTGAAGCCACAAATACCAAAAGAATGTTATAGTTATATTACAGTGTTTTTATCTGCAAAGCAGAAAAATGTCGCCATGGTGTGTAAAGATATATTATATAAGATTTTGTGCAACGCAAGGGTTTACTTTTAAGCTGTTTTGAAAGGTATGTTTACTTCTGCTAAACTAAAACGCGAAAAAAGTTCGTTTATTCATATATAATATATTTGGGAAAATATAAAACATTAAAAATAAGCGTTCTAACATGTGCGTTTTCTTGACACAGCATTTTCATTTCAATTACAGTCTTTTTAGGGATTCATAGTGGTTCACTATTATGACTTGGTTCAACTCATGTTTGATTTTCTGATTATTTGCCTATTATGCTAGGATGGTGTTTTTATTAAAGCCTCAAAAGAACTCATGAAATAAGATATCTTTCTTGAAATACTATCAACTAAGCAAACAATGATGAGAGAAGCAAAAAAAAAAATGGCCAACAAAGTATTCATTGAATCTGGATGGCTTTCTAATTTCATATTTCACTTTTACTTCCTAACAAACCACTATTTAAAATTTTTATGATTTCATCAAATTTCTAATCAACTAAAAGTTTTATGTCAGATTTTAATATATATATAAATTAATTTATTAATTGATATTTAAATTATTATATATAAATTGTATTTTTTTTTTATTGTTAAATCAATGGTTTCTCGAAATCAAAGTTTTCGATAATTTTGCACATAAAAAAGATCAAATCGACCAAATGTTGGTTGAATTTTTGAGCGTGTAAATGTAATTGAATATTAGTCAAAGTTTAAAAGTTTCTTCCAATAAAATTGTGAAATTCGAAAATTAGTTGCTTAATTTTAGCCATAGCTCGACATACGTCAAGCATTTATTGATTAAAAAGCTCCTCTTGAATAAACGCCGCCTCAGTTTCTATTTCAGTTTCTTTCATTTTCAAAGAAATAAAACACGCTTTGGTAATAAATTTATTCAACGGAAATGATTTATTGTTTTGTGTTTTATTAAAATTAATCAAAATGAAATTAAGATTTATAAATCAAAATTCCCCTATCTGTTAACCTATCGATTAAATGATTCTCTTGGATAAACGACCTTGTATTTTTTAAAAAGAACTTTCCGAATTTAAAACACGGTTATTTAAAGTGCCATACAAGCAAGTATCGGTATTAATTGTTATTGTAAACGAGAATGATATGAATGTCAACAATGTTGCACCAACAGCATTTTAATAAACCATTGAGGTTTGAAATATTTTGGCATGAGTTA
>JAUZNK010073660.1:0-13797 GCA_035046665.1 Euphysa ruthae | reverse complement strand
GATTGAATTGAGCTATTAACTTGAAATTTTCAGAGAGTATTTGTTGAACTATTAGAAATCACTTGACAAGAGGAATTTTGATTTAACCACCCCTATCTTGATTTATAAGCATTTAACCAGAATTAAAAACTATGCATTTCACACATTCAGCATATAACATTTTTGGAGTTTGTTGTCAAAAAATCCCTTCGTCAAATGAATTAATATATATTAAAGAAAAGGTATGCTAAATTTGGTACAGATATGGGCAATCGAGGCAAATTTTAAATTTTTATTTTTAGAAATTTTAGAAATCTTATAATTAAATTTTGTAAAAATTTGATTCAATATAATTAAATGCATTTAAAAATAGCTTATTTCTAGTAGGACCACCTTAAACACGCTATATTCTGAATTTATGAAAGCATATTTTATCACATCAAGAATATGGAAATATATGACATTCGCACACAACACAACAGGTCCGAAATACAGAAGTTTACGTCAGTCAGAGGTAAGGGGTTAACACTGTTTACAAAAAGGTGACAACATCAAGAACAACATTATTATTGAAAATGCGAGCAAACTTAACTGAACAAGCAACGCAAAAGATCTACATATTGAGGATTCTCCCATTACTAACATATATAGGAACAGTTAATATTTGAAATCATTTTATTACACAGGTATAAAGTTATATGATCTTCCGATTTGTATAAGAAAAGAGGTTGAGAGGAAAAACTTCAAAGATTTGTTGAAAAATCGTTTTGGTTAATTTTATGCCTATAAACTTTTGATTTAATCAACACAGGCTAATACAAAGAAATAATAAATTTTTAATAATTTTTAACCTATCAGGACAAACATTGACAGCAGTATAGTTTTATTTTGCTGAAGTTTTTATGTCCTGTATAAATATTTTAAAATAATAATAATAAAGCTGCCCCTTTACACTTTGCCACATTTAAAAAATTAATTTATATTTCTGAGATAGGAAAAATTATCAATTTATAAGCTCCCTTGCAGCACATATTTGACTTTAGGGCATGCCTTACTAGAGTTGACACAATTTTTCAAAATGAAGAATATGCCAAAGTCAGCATTAACATATCCATAAGTAAAAATCTACTCCTACATTACAGTTATAATGTAACAACATCTAAACTATAACCTCGTCGATTAAATAATAGAAGTTTCCATACTCAAGATTAAAACATAAATAAGTCAGAACCATTATTCCATTGAAGATACCTAGTATTGCCCCTGCAAAAACATCTGATATATGATGTCTTCCTAGCATTACACGCGAAATCCCAACAACCACAGCCCATATCAGAATAGTATTTCTATAAATCTTCATTTCTTTTTCAAATGCATATAAAATGTATAGCATAAAAACTCGTGTAGCGTGGCCAGAAGGAAACGAGTAGTCATCAACTTTTGATGCTGATAGTGACATATCATTCTCGTTATAACATGGTCTTGGTCGACGGAAAACCAACTTACAAACCGCTATTACTATCAAATCAAAAAATAGACCAATTAGCACATTTACATAGAACTCCTTTATTGCTCCTTGCCTTAGATATATCATTATAGGGATAGCAATTAACCAAGGCACACCGTGTCCAGACCATTCTATTATTTTAAGTATTGTACGTGTTATTTTGCGCATGTTGTTGTTGAAACAACCATTATAAATACTAAATTTCTTTGACAAAGAGCAATCCAAATGAACAAATTTCTTAAAATTGTTTCTGATGTTTTCTTCATAGTTTATCTGATGCCTTTCATGAAGAGTGCCAGCTTTGCAGTAGTTAATATCATACTTTCTTTTATGTGCCTTCGTAGTAGACATAGCTAATAAACCACACTAAAAAAATATTGATGAAAAATTTTAGTACTTTCTGAAGATAAAGAACGTCATTTTAAATTTAAAAATAGATTGATACTTCACTTAATATCATTCCTCATGAACGGCCTTTTTTGTATTATTTAATATAAAACGAATGGAAAAGTAGCGATTTAAAATAAAATTATCCATCAAACTCCAAACTAGCACAATTATCCAAATATAACCACATTTGTGCCTAATGGTAGTAAGGTTTAGAATAAACCAGGAGCATACTAGAAACCTTTATAAAATTTATTAAAAAAAATAAAACATAACTATTTCATAGGCAAAAAAATCAAATTTCAGTGTTTTTGGTCTTTAATTTTGATAAATAATAGAAATAATAGATAAGATATGGACAAAAAATAGGACCTTTCCCATAAAAATATAACCAACCAATGATTTAGGCTCTGCAGCAGCTTTGATAAAAGCTTTTACTTTCTAAATGTTATTTTAATATTACTTAGTCCGTTTGTGTAGCTCTTCAAATTGTCTAACAGAGTATATAATAATTAAGAAAAAAATTTAAAACTGTCACTCACTTTCCCTTAATAAAAATAAAACTTTCACTCACTTTCCCTAATAAAAATAAAATCGTCACTCACTTTCCATTATAAAAAATAAAACTGTCATTCACTTTACCTTATAAAAAATAAAACTGTCACTCACTTTCCCTAATAAAAAATAAACCGGTCACTCACTTTCTCTTATAAAAAATAAACCGGTCACACACTTTCCCTTATAATATTACAAATTCATACCAAATTCCAGAAAGATGAAAAATGGATGCATGGACAGACTAAAATGGGTGGATTCATAAGACTGTTGGTTTCGCAAGTTTCATTTAAACCTTGAAATATTTTTTACAGCATTCTTATTAAGAAATAAGTATTAAAGCTGTTGTTGCTAACATAGGAATTCAATTCAATTTATATTACATTATTACATTAAAGCTTGAAACTTGTGCAAGTGCCTAGATTAGAACCACAGATTTCTGCTGTAAGACTTGTATCAAATTTTAGCTGGTCTCCAGGAATGAAATAATTAAATATTAAATAAATATAAATATTAATATAACTAAATATCTACCGATGGTTGGTAACTATTTAAAAATGATTAGAAATATGATTGATTTTGTGCTCATAGACACATTTGCAGATATGAAACACGTCTTATTTTGTCGGTTATAATTGATACCATGCTGCTATATACCCATATTAACTATTTCTTCAGTTAACCTCTCAACAGAGATTTGTTTACTGAAAAAATTTTTGCAAGAAAGGTTAATCTCACTCAAAAAGTTATAAAACTCCAGAATAATGTTCAAAAGGTAAAAAAATTGAGTCAAACATTGAACATTAATTTCCCTAATGTACGTCAATACTAATCAACTGCCATTTCAACCTCATCAAAAGCATTGTGTGTCTTTACTATAGATGAGCACAAACTAGTATCATGCACAGCAAGCTTGCAAAGAATACTATCAAATCATTAATGAAAATTAGAAAAAAGTGGGTCCCAGCAAGAACCTTGAGAGACACTAAAATTTACAGAGTAACTTTGGAGACTTAATGCTATTCAGAACTTCACCAGAGAAATCATATAACCTCATCTTAGGAAGAAGTCAAGCATTCCACACCTTGTCAAATGCCTTAGAGATGTCGAGTGCAATAAATCTGGTTTCAATGCAAACATCAAGAGATTGAAAACAATTTCACGGATGAGGGACAGAGTATCAGCAGTGGATCCACCAGAACAAAACCATACCGATGATTAGAAAACAGATTGAGCAACTCTAAGTGACGAGTAACATAAGGTAATCAATGATTCAAAGATCATACTGACAACTGAAAGGAGACTGATAGGACTGAATTATGAGAATCAGATCAATCTCTAGAATTTTTAAAAGCCCAGATAACAAATACCAATTTCCAACAAGAAGGAAATTCAACAATACACTTCTTAAACAACATGCAGAGAATGAGAGAGAGTTCTGGAAAACACTTTTGTAGTATAACTACATGATTTTCATCAGGGACAATAGATTTAGAAGGAGCAAGATTGATGATAAAATTTTCAATATTTATTTTGAGATGAGTCAAGTTTGTGTCAAGTGGAAAGTCAAGCAAAATGTGTCCAGAATCATCAAGAGTGGAGTTACTGCTGAGCAGCTTAGCAAAAAGTTCTGCCTTATTTTTAACAGAGGTAAAGACCTAAGGTCAATTGAAGAATGGTGGGATCAAAGACTTGCCCTTATTTGAAAAACTTCTATAGATACACCAGAAATCTTGAGATCAAATAGATTTAGTGACCAGGTGTTTATGAACCTGTTTTTGGTAAAAATATTTAGCCTCTTTAATGACTCTTTTACGGTCACTGCGTGGTCTGATAAAAAGACAACACAATTCTGCACTGAAGAAGACGAAAATAATGGTTAATTAATAGAATTAATAGGGTTTCAGTGTGTTTTTACTTGATACCTTTGAAAAGTATAGACATTGCTGCCACAATGAAGCCAAGAAGCAATTTCCTTGGCATGTTCCTGTGTATCAAAATTGAAGATGTGTTCAAGTATAATTAGATTAGATCCAAGCAGTCCCAGTCTCCATGGTGATACAAAATAAGTGGCTCATGGGAAGAATTGATGTTGAAGTTGATGTCAACATTAACAACTGCATGGTCCCAAAAGGACTAGACAGATGCTTTGCAAATATCAGGATTTGATGAAAGATATAAATCAAGTAGAGAAGGTTCCTGGTTGTCATGATCAGGGAGACAAAATGGAGAATCAAATTTTATTATTAAATGTTATATAGATATAGCGACGTTGTAAAAATTCACAAATACTTGACTCTCTTATCAATGTTAGATATATTAGAGATATATTAGAGAACTCTGTGGGAATAGATAGTCGTTAATTATATTTGTGAGTGGTTTAGTAGTCATTTTAGTAATACTGGAATGATTTTAATTTATTATTGAATTAAGTTTTAATTGAGTTTGACCGCCATGCACTATTTTTATGTCAATAATGTCTATAAAATTTCCTTGACTCTTAAAAGGGAACACCAGAGGCCCCTGGAACATGGTAACAATTAATTTTCAGGTGAAATTTGTACAGTTTTGGTTTTGCAGCAAATCCCAAATGTTTTCTAGCCACCAGTTAACTTTGAATATCTATCATTAAAAAAAAAAAATAAAAAAATAAAAAAAATAATCAAATTCAAAAAAAAAAAATAAATAAACATATTAATAATAAAATAATAATAACAACAAATTTTGTTTAAGAAAATTTATGCCAAATGTGAAAAAAAAAATATATATATAAATGTTATGGAAATGATATGCACCTATGAAAAATTCCAACCAACTTGATAACTTATTAAGCTAGTGATTACAAAAAGGATTTTCTATTACAGAGAAAAAAAAGAGTTGCTATAAAAGAAATATTTATATCAAAGAAGTGGATTATATCCAGAGGGCTAATAGACTGCTTAGAATTTTGAGCTGTAAATGGAGATCTAATCAAGAGATATGATCATTACTGTCAATTGAATGGTGTTAATAATTAAAGCTGTGAGAAATATTATTTCATACGACCTACTATGACTTCATCATAGAAAATTTAAAAGTTAATTAGATTTTACTAAAAGTTAGACGTGCAGATGGCATGAACTTATAGAATACAAAATGTTTAATAATGCTAAAAAATACTTTTCAACTTAGTAATCAAAAGACAAAGCAATTATAAATGCCTGATTTATCAGATTCTTAAAGATTATTATATTGAATTTTACTTGAAATATTGCTATATGAATAAGATTGTGTAAAATATCATAATTTTCTTTCAAAAATTAAAAGATCAGTTTTTCTGAGAATTCGGTTTACTTATTACAAAATGCATTAGAATGAATAAGTTAAATAGTCGAAATGTTTTATCCTCTGTGTGTCAATCACTATTTACTGTTTCTAACTTAGAAGGAAATTGGTAGGAAATTTACGATAACGAATAGTAGAGGGATAAAGAATCAATCTATCCCCCAACCACCACCCATCCTACTGGGGGTAGGGTGGGTGGTGGTTCTGCTCTTTGCAAAAAAAAAAACGTTAAATTATAAATTAGTTATTTATCAAAAACGATGGCTCCACCTCTGGTCTCAGACATTCATAGACAATGGCCCAAACCACATAATAATCAGTATGGAATACAACATTAGCTCAATTTATATTCAATTTAAAATAAGCTTCATAAAATCAATTTATTCTTTTACAAAATTTAACGTTAATAAATATGACTGATCTGGTTTCTTGCTAATTTTAGGAAATTAAGATAATTTATCACTTGTGGCTAGACATAAACATTAGCCAGTTCGCAGTATCAAATGAATTCCAGAATCAGAAAATACTGGTTCACTAAGTTCGTCAATCTTCAAAGCAAATGTAGCATCTTCAAAAGCTTTCTGCATTTGTCCAGGTCCAAAAAATCCAAGATCACCCTCTTTACGAGCACTGCTACAGTCACTTTCAGTACTTGCTAATGCTGGCAATGTTGTCTCCCCAGAAACAATTCTTTGTCGAAAACCGTTGATCATTTCTAATGCTTCTTCTTTAGACCTAGTTATTACATCTTGCTTCCATGATGATGGTCTTCTCGAATCAGTGTGTTTAACTAATAAATGGGATGCTCTTACCTGGCCTGCTACAGGGCTGCCAGAGGGTCTTTCCCACTGACTCTCACATGTCGCATTATTATAATAGTAAGTTTTCCCAGTTGATTTTGAAACCTTTTCAATCCAACCATCAGGCAAACTAGACATTGTTTTACTGTAAATCTTTTAACTAAAAGAGTAATATTATTTTGTATTATGGGTAAATATTCAATTTTCTTTTTCAAATCAATGTAGAAACAAAAATCTCAGGTTATAGTTAAGAATAAGCAGTCATTTTCTAAAATCAAAACTTTTCTTACCTAAAATTCAAAAAACTTTAGGTTATTGACAAGCGTTTTTAAAGACGAACAGGGATAAAGTTAGAGGACTCCATCCGCCATGCTGTAGATCAAATAAATACATAAACAGAACAATGAAACGAATATCAGGTTAAAAATTATAGAATACTGTATAAATCAATGAGAATTTCACAAATCAACAAATTTGCATCAACATAAATCAGCAAATAAAGTCTGTGATGTCTTGAATATTATTCAAGTCTATAATATCTACTGATTTCACTATACCCCTTGAAAGGCGTATTCATTATTTAACAACATTGTAAATGAAAAAAGTGAAAAAGTGAACTACTTCTCATACAATCAAATGCCTGTTCATGTTTCTGAACAAAGACTTATAATATATAGCAGCAGAACAATACAATCACCATATTCTTAAAAAAATTTTTAATAAATCTTTTTTTTTTTTTTTTAAATAAAATGTTTTAAATTATAATTATTTAAATATAAAATTTAAAGTTTAAAAAATGCATTTTTATCCAACAAAAAATACAATAAACTAATCGTTTTAGAATCTTACAGATAAAGCCATAAAAATCCATAAAAATACTGGTTTCTTAGTAAGACATCTTTATTATTTTTTTTTACTAGATCAGTTTGCCTTCACTACCTTAAATAAATTAAAGCTACGTAAGGTGTCTAAAAACTAGAATTTGAGGAAAAATTCAACAATCGCATGTAAGCTATAAATTTATTAGTCTCATTTTACAAAATTATATATACTTTTAGAACAAATTGCATAACAATTAATATTTTTAGCTTGCATTCAATACGTCTTCATATTCAATAACATTCTCACTAATCACGTCGGCAAATCACATACAAACTTCATCGTTTACAGAGATGAAATAACAACTGCTATAACCTGAGAAAGTTTCCTACAATAATATAATCTGAGAAAAGTTCCTACAATAATATATGAGCTTTAGCTCATTGAGGAAGTGGTAAAGACCAATATACAAGTTTTTTCTTCAAATATGTTAATAAAACACTATAAACAAGATAAATCGCCTCATGCTTCTTCCTTTTTTTTTAAAAATAAACACTAAATGATTCCTCATCATTGAAGATTTCATTACTTGGCAGGAAAAATTTAACTAATTTAACCTCATATGCCATTTAAAAATATTATATATAAGAAAAATAAAAAATATTTTCCAGAAAAATAGTTATCCACCAAATATTAAAATTTGTTTGCATCATAATAAACAGCAAATATTTGCTTGTTTTTACGCAGAGGAAGAATTGTAAAACAGAAACCAAAATGAAGTATTGACACCAAAATATCCCACCCGTAATCTAATTTTAGAATTACAGTAATAAAACACTGTAACCAAATGAAGGTTTCAAAGTATATGTTATATTCTTAGGCATCGAACCAGGAATCTGGGGTTAAATAACTTAACCTTAACATTATAGAATAATCCTATATATGGGTCCATTAAGGTTTATTCCTTTTACCACTATAAACCAATTTTAGATATGGCTTGTTTCATTTTAGATAATCTCACCCAATATTTGTTTCCTTCTCACTGATCAATAAATGTAGATTCTGACAATCTTTACAGTTTCTAACAAACTCTAACTTTCTCAGAACTAAACTTAACTTTTGATATTACAGCTGTAATTGCAGAAAATTAAGCTGTCACATCAACAAGTAAACCAGTCCTAGCAGCATGAATTGCCAGTCATATGCCGACCACCCCATGATTTTATTTGTCAAGATTCTTGATGGCATGGTCGATTATTCTAAATGTATTTCAATACAGTATGTAATTAATAAACGTTAACAGCTTCAATTCATTTATAAATATAACCCTTAAGACAGCTAAAAATAATGCTAGTGGCTTTTTCCTGTTTTACCAAGTAAGATATTAATCCTACTACCATTTTGGCAAAAAAAAAAAAAATAATAAAAAGAAAAGAAATGCATTCCATTTTTCACCTTCTGTCATGATTTGGTCAACACTATTTAGATACTAAGCTTTTTTCTTCAAGATTTTCTGTACTAACAACAAAATACTGGTCATTAAAAATCTAAATCTAAATCTAAATAGTGTTTGCACTTAATGGCGATGCTATTATTATTATTACACACATCACATCATTAATAAGTAATATTAGGGTGGTTGTATGGTTCAACACACCATAACTTTTTCCCACACACATCACCACCCACAGCATCATTCTCACAACTTTATGACTTGTGGCTTTTACTTTTTTCAAGGACTCAACTCAACCCAACATCTTTTTCCACGCACACCTCAGGATTCTATTAAGGATAACACTTTACTTTTTTTCTCAGTTAACTTTAGGTGATTATTTCACTGGTAGATCATTTATATACGAAAACACACCTTAAAGATACACCACCGAATGTAACTAAAACATTTGGTCAAAAAATTTAAAACATGCTATGCAATGAGACATAAAACCCTAATTATTTATTTTTGACAGTAAAAATCTTTTTCACAAAATAAATGTTGTATAAAACACTGGAAAATGAATTAATTAATATACTAAAATAAATAAAATATTTCTGGTAAATTTTTACAGATGTGAAATACTCTTTAACCCAATAAGAAAATTAATCATGCCTCAAAACAAGTTTACCATAAATTTAAGTGAATTTACCATACACCAAATTAAATTAACCATACACCAAAGTAAGTTCATCATACATTAAAATAATGTTTCATGGATAAAAAAATTACCTGGTAAACTTTAAATATAACCAGGCATTATGAGTCATCTTTTTGTTCATTGTAAATTAATTTAGCTTACAAGAATAAAAAACAATTTTGAAAAAAATCCATAAATCATTATAAAAATCATTAAACCATTTAATCAATTTCTAAAGACACGCTTAAAAATATTCATGAAATATTTGCAATCTTTCTCTTAAATATTAAAATAAGGTGCCAAAAATTATCTAAACTGATAAAAGATGTAGGAAAAATTTTCGAGGGATAAAAAAAATATAATGCTATTGAAATAAGAGATTAATATAACTGATACTGGTACAATTCTACGCACTGCCCTCTGATTACTACAGCGTGTCTGACAAATACTGACCGTATTACCCGTTTGTAAAAAAGATCATCCAGGACAGTTAATGCTGACCTGGTATAAAAAACAGCAACGATTCTTCGCAACCCAATTTTTACATTTGTTTATAGATGTCTGCCGAACGGTGAAAACTTTCATAATTACTTTAAATATCAAAACACGGAATAATAGAAAATTAGTTTAACTAACGTAAGTAAAACTTGAGATTGCATGAAAAACTTTCTATTTCTATGGTGGAGTCATTTTCAATAAGCTTCCTTTAAAAATACGATCCGTTATTACGCGTTTAACAACATTTAACAACATTAACAACATTAAGTTTTTAAATTGCTTCTCTAGTTGATCATTACTCTATTATTGCGTTAGTTCCTTCCAAACAGGGGGTTAGTGTCCTAACCACAAGTTCAACATTACCCGTTCGATATTTTTGGTAACACAATTTTTCTATTTTTTATCATCTATAATTTAAAAACTTTAAAATTTATATCATTTTTCTTATTTTATATTAATCTATTTGTTTTTATCCATACAGGACTATTTTGATAACAGTATTTTCATATTTTATGCGCATAATTGATAGAAAATCCTATAAATTTTATAAATATTCAACAATAATAATAATAAAATTGAATATATTTATTAACGGGACATATTGAAACAGATAAAATTAGAGGGAAATTATACACATATTTTCTGTTTTACAGAAATCTTTACATGAATTCCTACGTCAATTGAGTCGAGAACACGTACATAACATATGATAATAAATAAAATATTATATAAAGTTTCTATAACAATAAAAATTGATTGCAAAATTAAAGAACGAATGATGTTTCTGCTATCCTCCATTTTCAGAATCATCACTATCTGAATTATCATTAAAAATTTCGTCAGCAAGGTCTGGCAACGGAAATCGTAATATAGCTGCAACACCAGAAAGTTGACCAAGCTCTAAAATAAAAGATAATAAAAAAAAATATTTAAAAAAATCCTAAAATAGACATAGATATAGTTTAGACATAGTTGCCCAAAATAAAAATAACTTTTATCTGAAGGACACTTTCAGATTTACCATATAAAAGGAGTGGATGCTAATGTTTAGTGCCTCAAGGAATGTTTGGAATATTTCCAATTTTCAAATTTGACTTTTATTTGTTTGTCAAAGGTTAATAGGGCTGCAATTGTGTTGGGGTAAGTAAATTCTTGACCTATTTATTACAAATACAGGTAAACTATTTTTATTTACTATGTTGGGAAAACAGTTCTCGATCAGAAAAAAAACTTAATTTTACATTGTAGAAGAAATATTATTGTGTTCTGGAAATTAAAAAATCTGGTCCGTATTTTATCATAACATCTTATATTTTACCTGGCATTTGGATAATAAATACTTTTCAGTTCAAAATATCCATAAAATATGTTTTTTTTTTTCCTTTTTATGTTGAGAATTGCTTTATTCCAAATTTTATTTTACAAAGTTTCCAAATATATTTTTGACTGTCAAAAGTCCTTAATAAAAGTTAGGAAAAGTTTCAAAATTCCAGGATATAGCCAAATAAATATGCCACAGGAACTTATTCAGACAATTTTTAAAATGTGACTTACGGTTTTTTAGACGTATTATTTTAATAAAACTTTAAAACGCCACAGAAAAAAAAAAAAAAAGTTCAGTAAAATTGAAAAAATTATTAACAAAATTTTTGAAAAATTTCCTTTTTGTAGCCACATTTGATACGATATGGAAACTTGGCCCAGAAAACAAAAAAATCTTAAAAGTTAGCGAAAACTTTTATCAAAAAATCACTCGCCTTCCCTTTCATCTTTCAAACAAGATTTCTGAAAATAACAATGAACGGGTTTGGAGGAAAAAATGGCGAACAGACAGACAAATATGGGTGAATTAATAGGACTCAATCGGTTTCGCCATAATTTCAAAAAATATGCTAGCCTCCATTATAAATTTTTGCAAAAATTTTTTTGTCCAATGATTGTTTGTATTACCTCTGAAAATGTCTAACTTATACATACATATAATATATTAAACAAGCAGGGAAAAATGATATCTACGCTACTCAGAAACAAAATAAGAAAGAATGTAATTCTTTCTTATTTTAAAATTAAAATTAGAAATACCAGCCAAAAAGTCTTTACCCATAATTTAGAGAAAGTGAGAATTTTCAAGAAAATCATAACAGGTCATTCTTTCCAACCCTTAAAATTCAATTTCAAGCAAAAAAAGTAAGCAGATTAGTTTTTTCCTCGTTTCCCCCAAAAATCACATGATTTCACTTAACTCCTTACTTGGTAGAAAAAATTAGAATAAAATAATAAAAACTCAAGAAAACACCAAAATGGTAAAATTTGTCTCCTTTACTCATATTTTTGTCTCTTTTACTGATGTTTCTGTCTCTTTTAATCATATTTTTGTCTCTTTTACTCATGTTCCTGTCTCCTTTACTCATATTTTTGATAAAATCTTATATACAGAAATGCTGATTTTGTTTGTTTTTGTCTTGTTCACCTAAAAATTATGTCAGCAAAAACTTTTTTGCTTAGCCTGATTTTGTTACGTGTTTAGTCTGACTTTAAATCCTAACTTTAGACAAAAACTAGACTGAAATAAAGACTGAAAAATTTGAAAATCATTACCAAATTTTAGAATAAAAAATAATTTTTGAAAACATCTAAAAAATTAGGAAAACTAATGAACACATTAAAAACTATAATAAACAAACAAACAGATAAACAATATAAAATTCATAAGACTGTTACTAAATGAGTTCCAAAATATTCCAAAGAAACACCAACCTCAGTATGTATTAACTAAAAAATGACCAAATGGTAATCTATTAAGAGAAAAATACATTTTTTTTCTGACAATGAGACACAAAAAATCTTTCTTACACATTTTCAAGGCATTTTTTAAGAAAAATCTCTCAAATTTCTCAAGGTATTATCATATCTGTGGAAAATCTACCAGACCAAGAGGCAATAAGAAATAATGAACTTACGTTCTCCAGACACATGCAAACTTGAGAAAATTCTAAACGTAAGAACGAACCATAGAGAATATTCATTAAACCAAATTTATTCAACTTCCTCAATTTCAATTTAATTATTTCATGTTAAGAAACATTTTTTGAAACCACTGCTTTTATGTTAAAATTCATGTTAAATCTGAATAAAAATCATAAAGAAATTTTATACTAGGAAAACAAGTTTCTTAATAGTGCTTAGTAAATCCCATACATAAAGTGTAAAAATTTTGAATTTTCTTTTATTAGTTATCACCATACATATTTATAATAACTCTTGACACCTCACCTCTGGTGCTCATGCTAAATAATCGCACATCAGATTATTAAGGTTTTATTAAAAATGTTAAGTCACAAATTAACACTCAAAAAACTAAATTCACTTACTTGACTTCACCATTGTTATCTCGAACACTTTCAACCAATCTAACATAACGTTTCCGAGTTCCTAATTCAAGAGATCTAGAAAAAGAACCCATGGTTACTTGATGTGCTTTGAAAAAGAACCCATGGTCACTTGATGTGTTTTGAAAAAGAACCCATGGTTACTTGATGTGTTTTGAGAAAAAACCCATGGTCACTTGATGTGTTTTGAAAATCAACACATGGTCATTTGAATTGTTTTGAAAAAATATTTTCAATCAACCAAATCTCAATATAATAGTCTATTTTAAATTTAATTTGGAAAAATTTCTATCAAACAGTGTATGAAGATCTCAAATGAATTATTTTCTGTACATCAAATATTTTTTGCTGACCTAATCATTGTAGGCCTCAAGAAATATTTAAATACTTAATGAGAGTATATAGTT